>KN484078.1:0-45514 GCA_000787095.1 Periophthalmodon schlosseri
TAGATAATGACAAGCTAATGGTCCCGCTAGGCTATAAGTGCTAGGAACAGTAATGTGTTTAGGGAGATGCTTAAAGGAACTGTATGTAGCCTGCGCTCTTACTGTTTTTTAAAAAGAAAAACTATCACAACTGATCCTGGGTTGCCAGAGCCTAAACCTGCAGACAGAGGACACATACAAGTTTTTCTTATTATCGACCTTATTGCACCCCACCCACTTTTGCCTCTAAATACTACCAAACCACAGACTGTATAAAGAAGTGGACTGAGTGAGTGTGACGTCACCCATAGCGTTCGGCTCCAGTCAAATGAAGCTCGTTGAGGCCTGCGTAGTCACATTTTGTGCAGCTATCTCTTCGTACTAAAGGGTTAATATAAAGCTTTCTGTGTTTTCTTTAGGCAGCAGGTCAGCCAAAACAAAATATTGGCCTGTGCTGGAGATTTAAGGCCGATACGCTAAAAAGTCCAAATATTGGCCAACCGATATATCAATCTGTCTCTAATTAAAGAGGAAATATTACACTATTTTCTGATCTATGTTATAAGTTGTTTCCTCGTCACAAACAGACCTGGAGTTGTGTTTTGTTTCATTCACACATGTTTAACACACAAACCCTGCATATTTAGGCTGAGTCCTTCTCTCAAACTGAAACACTCAAGGCAGGAACAGAGCTCAAAATGCTCTGTTCCACCTTGTGATGTCATGTGGTAATACAGTAAGTGCTCCACTGTGTTTTTAAACTCCATACACCTTCACTAGAATCATTTGGATAATTTCAGCCCTGGAATTGCCAAACTCTACTGAACAAAAGGTAGCTTAAAACTACCACTTCATGACATCACAAGGTAGAACAGAGCATTTTGAGCTTTGGAGATGTAGACAGACTAATAATAAAGTGTTACTCAAACATGTGTGAATGAAACAAAACACAACTCCAGGTTTTTGAAGAGGTAACAACATAGCTTAAAGCTCACAAGCGTCAATGTTGCATAATATGGGACCTTTAATATTATTACTTTACTAAACCTCGTTGGCCTTGTTATCGATTTATATCAGCAAGTATCAGAAAAATCCATATTGGAGGATCCCTAATAATTATAATTTGGATCACAAATGCCCGGGTAAACCTAGGCTTACTGTATAAAAATTCATTATTATAAGTAATCTGAAACAAAGTCAAACTAGTTGTTGGTAAGCCGTTTAATACTCCATCAAAATAATTATAATGATCGTGTTTATAGCTACTGATTAATCTAATTGTTCCAAGCTGATTGCACATTGCCACTCCAGCTCCATGTTTGGAAGCTAATCTGAAACTTACCCAAATCGAACGAGGCTTTTAACACTGCGGGCGACTTATGAAGCTAATTTGCATAATTACACAGAACTTTACCAATATTTTTGTGTTTTTCTGTGCACTTACAACTTCCGAACTTTAGGGGGCAGGCGTGAGCGTCCATTGGGAAGTCCTCGAGCTGCATGGGGCATTCGGCAGAGATGGTCAGTCTAGGAAAACAAAACAATATACAATAGTCATAAAGCCGCATTGCGTAATTTCACTGGATACAATATGAATTTTTAATAGAGAGGCATGTATTATAGATCTGAGGTTGGTCAAAGAACGACGTGCGCATAAAACACAGCCCTTACTGTATTCACCCCATGCATTAATATTAGATCAGACAGAGAGGGAACCCAAACAATAAAAAATACATTGAAAACATTTTGAAATAAAACTTTGAAACGAAAATTCAAAATAGCAAGTCAAAATAAAAATATATTCTTGGGTAAAACCGTATCAAACTTGTTAGAAATGAGAACACTACCACCTACTGGACAACTGCCATTTTTCACTCTACATTGTTATATTATTGGCATTATTGTTGTATTTTTTGATATATGGAAGAGAGGTACATGTGTGGATTTCAGAGTGAGGGAAAATCAGCACGGTTGCCATAGCAATTAACATTTCAAAGTACAATTGTATAGCTTTGTGAATGGTGAAAAGTCCTCAAAATGGCGCCTATAAATAGAAATTTGAAATCCATGAATGTTCAAGGCTGTACCATTTCAAACTGTAAAAACTTGTCTGAACCCTCTGCTGCTGCTACCACCACTACTACTACTACTACTACTACTACTACTACTACTACTACTACTACTACATTTCCAGTGGTGGAACAAGTTCTCAATTTTGTTACTTAAGTAAAAGTACAGATACCGGAGCAAAAAAAAAACAACAAAAAAGTATCACATGAAAAAATCTACTTAAGGAAAAGTATTAAAGTACCTGTTTAAAAATGTACTTAAGGAGTAAAAAGTTAAAGTATTTCACACAGATTCTGAGGTCCTATAAAGCTTCAAATGTAGTGATTTTGTTAAAGATTTGAGCTGAATTTTGTTCAACAATTGAATCGATAGTTTTTCTAGCTGTTTTTATTTGTATATTTTCCCCATATTTTTTTCAAATTATGAACTTGATAAAATAAACCCGCAGCCTTTTCAGCAGGTCTCAAACTATAATAAAAAAAAATATTTTTACTTTTCAGTCCAGTTCAAAAATGTAGTGGAGTAGAAAGTACAGATACCTGCTCTCAAATGTAGTGAAGTAAAAGTAAAAAGCATCCAGTTTAATATTTACGTAAAGCTGCACTGCGTAACTTTACTGGTAGAGGGTCCATCACCTCTTTGTATCTGGAACGTTCTACTACAGTTGAGTAATAAACGTATGCATCTCCACGGGGACTTCACCTGGCAATATTACAAGTCAGATCTGTGAAAAGGCGACACCAGTAACAGTAAAAATGTGTTTTCAAAGTATTATTTTTCAATTAAAAGACCCGTAATGAAATAAATGCTTGACAGATGTTTAATGCTATACCGTGGAACATTCCAGGAAAAGCAATAACATCTCCGTGGAGACACGCAGGTGACCAGAAAAGTTATGTAGTGCACCTTTAAATGAAGTACAGATACCTAAAATTTGTACTTAAGTAGAGTATTATACTACTTTTACTTGTATATTTCCCATTAATGGTAATTTTAGTGCAACTTCTAATACTGCTACTGCTACTGCTACCTCTGCATCTGACTTTCTTTGCCAATGTGAAAAAATCTAATCCCTAACTTTTATTTTAACAAATTTCAACTTCAAGTATTTCATTTTAAGTGATCTTAATTACTTAATAATGTAAGCGGAAAGTTCATTCTCTACATAGAGCCATTTACATGAAAAACACTTCAGCTGTACCTCCTGTTGGGAATAGAACCCACCCTCACTAGCTAACACAGCATCATCTGGCTACATTAAACCTACACGTACAGTATGTCTGCTATAGGACATTTTGTTTACAGACACATTTTAATCACAACTGCGCCTCTAAGTCCAGGCCTCGAGGGGGTAAATTTGTATGCTCGAAAACATAAATGGTCCGCTGGGTTTTCTTAATTATATTGTTAAAGTAAATGTAGCGTGACAAAGGAGATCATGGGAACACACAGCGGGCTCCAAGGGGCCCAGAGGTGCACACATGACGGCAGGGTTAGCCAAGTGCATCCTAGCAAAAAAAGACAGTATTTAAGAAGTACATGAGAGCACGTTATGATAGAAACAAGGTAGATTTGTACAGAATTATTACGATATTACAGTGCAAGCTGCAAATTTTCAGGTGGAGTTTGATTGTGTTGTGTGTAGACTGGTCATTTCATAACATTCAGTGCAGTGGTTTTACAGTAATGTGTAAAATGCTTGTTTAAACCTGTTGTTGAGCCTAGGACAGTACTCCTCCTCTGTGTGTCCCTTGAGTACGGTGTGCCCCAAGGTTCTACATTAGGGCCGGCCCTCTTCTCTCTGTAAATGCTTCTCCTGGGTGATGTTTTTAGAAAGCACTATGCGGTATTTCATTGTTCTGCGGATGACATTCAAATATATCCGCCAGTGACGCCAGTGACGGCCAGACCACAGTCAGAGCTCTGCTGGACTGTCTCAGGGATGTGCAGAGCTGAGCACAAACTTCTGAACATAAATCAAAATAAAACTGAGACTGTGGTGTCTGTTCAGACTAACCCTCTGCCTGGGCCTGACAGTGTGAGATCATCTGGGGCCTGACAGTGTGAGATCATCTGGGTCCCGACAGTGTGAGGTCGTCTTGGGCCTGACAGTGTGAGGTCCTCTGTCTCTTATTGTCGTCCTGCAGTGAGGAATCTTGGGGTGGTTGTGGACTCCATGTTCAAACTGGACAAGCACATTAGCTCTGTCCAGCTTCTTTCAGTTGAGGCTCCTTGCTTAAGTAAAGCTCCACCGTCCACAGGCGGATTTTGAAAAAGCAATCCACATCTGGATTATTGTAATTCTTTGTATGTGGGGCTGGACCAGGGCTCCCTGCAGCACTTACAGAATGTCAGGAACCCTGCAGCTCGTCTGAGACAAAAACTGAAAGACGAGACACATCAGGCCTGAGCTGTGCAGCCTGCACTGCCTCCTGTTTCATATCGGGTCAACTGAAAATGTTATTGGTTGTGTTTAAATGTGTGCGCTCTATGGGTCCTTTATGTTTAAATGTGTGCACTCTGTGGGTCGTCTTTATTTGTCCTCTTTATACTCCACCCAGAGCCCTGGGTCAGCTGATCAGCCCCTGTTGACTGTGCCCAAAGCCAGGCTCAAGACCAGAGGTGACAGAGCCTTTTCTGTGGCAGCGCCCAGACTTTAAAACAGCGCCATCTGCCTGTCAGATCCTCTCAGTCTTTAACGCACTTTAAGACTAGACTGAAACCCACCTCTTCTCCCTGGCATTTAATGCTAGCTACACAGGATATTTTGGTGTTTTATTGTTTTTTTTCCTATGTATCATGTTATCTGTATATTTGTTTTTTGTTGACTTTTATGTGAAGCACTATTGTTTTTTTCCTATGTATCATGTTATCTGTATATTTGTTTTTTGTTGACTTTTATGTGAAGCACTTTGGTCATCTGAAGTTGTTTTAAAGTAAAATTGAATAAAACTGAACAGATTATATAGACTAAAGTACTGCAGTACTTTTTTATTATGGTACTGTCAGTATTGATAGCACATATTGACTTACTTGTTTTTGTTTGTGAGGCAGATTTGGTAAAACTGCTGATTAAAGGCGCACTTTGTAACTTTTCTGGTGGAGAGTCTGCAACCTTCTTGTCTCCATGGAATGTTATTGCTTGCCTAGAATGTTCTGCAGTATGGCATTTTTGTATCTCAACGGAGACAAGAATGTATCAGACATAACGAGAAGCAACCCCAAGAAAACATGTTTTTCAAGATATTTTTAGCAACAAGAACACCAAGGATGCAATGCAATTCATATAAGATGGTTACAAACATTCCAGGCAAAGCTATAACATCTCCATGGTGACAAGATAGTGGCAGAGCTCTAGCAGAAAGATTCCACGGTGAATCTTTAGTTTATAGTATTAATGTTGTTAGGTGCTGGCAACACTTTACGCATTATCTTCTGTGTATTTTTATAATATTTATGTTGCTTTTATGTCACGGCTGGTCACACTTTTATTTTTTGGCATTTTAAAGTAAATAAAATGAACTTAAAATAAAAACGATTAACTTTTTGTAACCCGTTTGACTCCTGTTTGGTCCATCCGGGTCATAACAATGTCAAAATAGACATTAAACTTAAGGACTTCACAATATCAAAATGGGACAATACCTTTTTTTCCTAGCGTTAGCGATTGACCTAGCAATAAAATTAACTTATTTGATTTGCCACTGACTGCTGTGAAGGACGCCTAACCTACCTCACCTACAGCATTATGGGGGATTTTTGCAACACTATAGGAGTAAAATTCACCGTGCCAAAAGGTTCAAAATGGCCGAGTTAATTACGGTCAACTACCTCCATCTTCTAGTCGATTTCATTCAACGGATATGTGCAGAGCTGCTCAAGTGCGCATAATGATAATGACTTGTAATGCATTCGAGACTCTGCCACCTCAAGCCTATAGTGTATGTACACGTTAGTGAGAAGGGGCATTTTTATAAATTATCAGCAGAGACGAATGCAGAAGAATTTGGTCATTTAACACGAAGAATACTAAAAGCGAGAAGCAATTAGGGATTTAGTGCGATAGTGGTGAAGTGGAGCAAACCGATCTGTGTTAACACGCGTCTACGGACCCTATTGTGTGAAATATAACGCATATTTTATAGTGCAGTACATAGCAAAGTCCCATGGGGTAAGGGACGTGCTGTCGCCCAGACAGCACTGTCATATGAAAGCTGTTGTGCGTATGTTCAAGACGCGGCTGGAGGAGGAATAGTGTTATTATGATTGCGGTTTGCTTATAAAAAGTTTACAAAATACAAAAATATATAAGAAAAATAACTAATAATAATAGTACAAGGATGTTTGAATTATCATACTTTCTATCGTCTACCCATAATGCATAAAGATGGAATATAAAGGTATAAGTATAAGTGTTTTCAGTTTGTTGTCATACAATCATAGGCGCCATTTTGAGGACTTGTTATCCTTCAAAATATTTTGTTCTTGAGTTAATTTCTGTGAAAACGCAATACTTTTTTTTTTAACACCGTGAAATCCTGCGTAGTTTAAGTTTTTACTTTGCTTTGACAATACTGAACAAATTGATTTTTTTTTTTTTTTTTAGTACCGTTTTATATTTTAGAGTCTCTTTATAAATAGATGAGTTTAATAATAATAAAAATAATGTAATAAAGTCTTATATAACACTTTTCCAGAGCCAGCCCAAAGTCACTTTCAACACTCACACACACCACATTCATACTAGGCATGTGGGTGAAGTGTCTTGCCTAAGGACACAACAACAGTTTTGTTTTTTTGTTTGTTTGTTTGTTTGTTTGTTTGTTTGTTTGTTTGTTTGTTTGTTTGTTTGTTTGTTTGTTTGTTTGTTTGTTTGTTTGTTTGTTTGTTTGTTTGTTTGTTTGTTTGTTTGTTTGTTTGTTTGTTTGTTTGTTTGTTTTTACCACTGGCGCCCCACTGTGGCATCTGGTATTCCCAGCGGTCTCCCATCCAAGTACTAACCACGCCCAGCCGTAAATAAACAGCAGAATGAAACACTTAAGTAGTTAGTTTGTGTCTGAAATGAGTCATAGAAATGATTAGTTCAACCTTTTACGCCTTAAATCTTCTCATATAGCCAAAAAATTCCCAGCAATGCAAAAAAAGGTACACAAAATAAATATTGACCTTAAAAAAATATTGTTCAAACTTTCATATAGAACAATGAGTCAATATAGTGATTATGGTAACAGGCCTAGCTTAGCTTCTGAGATCAGACGAGATCAGGCTTTGAGTTATTTAATACTTCGTAGTATTGTAGTTTAATACATAATTGTCTTATCCCGGTCACTACTTACTTCACTTGAGTAATACAGTAGTACCTAATATTTTGGCTACTTAACCAAAGAGTTAACGCTGTCTTGGTTTGATTGTGTTGATTAAAACAAAACTAATGCATATTACACTGGACTATCATTATAACCTGTTTAATGTTACGTATTATATTTTCGAGCATTTCTCTATTGTATTAAATAGGAAGGCCACGGCTAGTACTGTTAAGTGCATATCCTTCTCCCAGATGGCGTGTGTGTATGTTAGCATTAGCATTAGCGCACAGGAAATCAAGTCAGTGGAGCTGCGTGCTTAAGCTGCAGTAGTAATGACACACACACGATTAAACCACTGCAGCCCTGTGCATCTGACCGCCGCCATTTTTACAGACGTGAAAAGGTCTCCCCTCTCAACTATGTGTACAATTACTCCAAAAATACGCAGGCAGAAAGTAAATAACACAGATTAAGTTACATTAAAAGAGGTAACAGAGATCCTCCGACCTATTATTAGACCAGACGTACTAGAATTTCAACTATGTGTACAATTACTCCAAAGATACGCATGTAAAGTTGAAAGAAAGTAAAGTAAAGTAGTAAAAACTTAAGGTGCTCATCAAAGGCCAGGCCACAATAGCATAAAATAGTGTCAAAATGAAACGTAAAAGAGATCCTCAGACCAAGTACATTCACTTTTTTATTTTTTTTTAATTGATAAAAATATTAACAACCACAATAATGGCTTTTATGGTAGCGAGACCTACGCTGAAGTCCATTTTACTTTTATTCCTGAAGAAATACATATGCATTTATCTCTATGGTCTAGACACAGTGTAGTCCTATAGCCTAATAAGAAAGTAGGCGAAGGCTTAAAATATAAATAAATTATATCTATGTAGTCTGTCCCATCATGTCCCACCAAATCCTGTCCCATTTTGATGACTTTTTGAGGCGGGGCCATATGGCAGAAAAAAAATGCACTCATATTGATCAATCTGGATTTTCTGTTGGGTTTTTACTTTTTAAACACAAAAAATTCGATTAAAAATTGATCAAATTGGTCAGCCTTACTACTACTACATGTTAGCTCCCATTCTTGCCTTAATATAGTCCTTACTTCCCATTGGTTAGTATCTCATTCAAGATCCGTGACACGATCTTTCCTCGTTTCTACGGCGACAGTGGCTCCTAAGGATAATCCCTGAATTACTCTAATACTCTGGTTTAAACGTAACTGCATATTATTACTTATACCACCACTTATCTCCTGATATTTATGTCTAGGAATCATTTCAGTATTATATTTATTGGTTCTTTCCTATAATTTGCTACTACTACATCCCCCAATTCAATGCAAATCAAATTAATAATATGCTGCTAACAACTACAACTACTGATTTCGAAAGATATGTATTTCGTAAATGACTAAAGGATGTAAAAGTGCGCGCTCCTTGCAATGTATCTGGTATGTGGGAAATTCAAAATAAGTGCTATGGCTTCAAATGTCCACTAGATGTCAGTGTTCTCTCATAGTCTGGGGCTCCCTCTTTCTCAATGTTAAAAGGACGAAGGAGAAAGAGCGAGTTAACAGGTCTATATTGTGTGTGTGTGTGTGTGTGTGTGTGTGTGTGTGTGTGTGTGTGTGTGTATATACATATATATATATATATATGGCTGTCTTTAGAGGTACATGGGCCTTTTATAATAGGTTAATGTAGTTAAGAATGCAGTACAATCCACTCTACTGCAATGCATGTTTAAAGTATTTCTACACTGCTGCTGTTACTGCTAGAACAATTAGTATTTTTCATAAATTAAAGTTTAAGAACTACTACTACTATTACCACTAATTTAAGAACTACTACTACTACTACTACTACTACTACTACTACTACTGCTACTATCTCTACTTTAAGAACTACTACTACTACCACTACTTTTAGAACAGCTACTACCACTACTTTTAGAACTACTACTACCACTACTTTAAAAACTACTACTACTACTACTACTACTACTACTACTACTACTACTACCGCTACTTCTAGAACAACTACTACCACTACTTTAAGAAGTAATACTACTACCACTACTACCGCTACTTTTAGAACTACTACTGCTACCACTACTACCACTACTTTAAGAAGTACTACTACTACCACTACAATCAATATTTTAAGAACTTCTACCACTATTACTACTACCACTACTTTTAGAATTACTACTATTGGTCTTTTTTCATAAATTATAATCACGTTTGTTGTTATGTTACAATTATAACATTATACTTACATCTACTCTTAATACTAATATGGCGACTACGACTTACACTACTCAAAAAATGTAAATGTTGAAACAAGTTTGGCACCAGGAGTTGCTTAAAATGCATTAAAATATATTTGATTCTGGTTTTATAAGTTGGCAATATTTTCTCAAAGTATTTTATGAATGCAAGGATCGATGATGTATCCTGTGTATCCCGGGTGTAACTGTGGATAGTGCGCATCATGTTTTGGTTCACAGCTCTTTGTTGTACTCGCTACTGTAGCCAATACTAAGTTATGTGAATCACTGCTACAATTTTGATACCTCCTATACTTTTGGAACTCCTAATCAATGAACTATTCAATAACTATTATTACTACTGGTACACTGCTGCTTCTAAAAGTGCCTTTGTATAACTACTACTTACTACAAACTCTAATAGTAATACTAATTCTGCTACCCATCCTCCTACTACTACTTAAAGGACTACTTCAAAACAAGGTTGAACTGGCAGTTTCATCTGTCTTTTGAAGCAGTAACAACCAGAATAACCACTAGTTCACTCTCTACTACTTCTAAATGGTCACATTTTTATACAGCGCTTTTCCACCTTCAAGTCACTCAAAGCGCTGTACATCAAGGAACCACTCACCCGTTCACACACACATTCATACACCGGTGTACGCAGACACTGTGGGAGAGGTTTTGCCCAAGGACACAATGACAGCATTCATCTGTGGGAGCTGGAATCGCACGGCCAACCTGTGGGTCAGCGGATCTGACCGCTCAACCAATGATGTTTATGTTGAGAGCGGGATTCGAACCACCATCTTTGGATCAGTGGACAAACCCTCTCCCAACTGTCGCCCCAACTACTACTACAACTACTACTACTACTACTACTACTACCACCAACACTACTGCCACTACTCCTTTTTTTTATACAACAAATTCATACTGTATTACTAATTCTGTTACCCTTCCTCCCACCACCACTACTACTTTAAGAACTACTTCCAAACAAGGTTGAACTGGCAATTTCATGTCTTTTGAAGCCGCAACAACCACAATAACCACTAGTAAACTCCCTACAACTACTACTACTACTTCTACTACTACTAGTACAACTGCTACTATTACTACAACTGTTGCTGCTACTACGTTTTACTACAAAGGACTACGTCAAATCCAGTCTCATCTGTCTTTTGAAACTGTAATAACCACAAGTACTACTTTTTTTCTACAAATATTTATTGCAGTACTAATTGTGCTATTCCTACCATCCTCCCACCACTACTACTTTAAGAACTACTACTACTACTGCTACCAGAACTTTGAGAACTACTACTACTACTATTACCACTACCTTAAGAACTACTACTACTTTAAGAACAAAAAATACTACTACTACTACTACTACTACTACAACTTCTACCATCTCTCTACCACTATCACTACATTAAGAACTGCCACTACTACTACTACTCCTACTACTACTTCGCCTACTACTACTATTCCTACTACTACTCCTACTACAATTCTGCTATTTCTACCATACCCCTACCACTACTACTACTACTACTACTACTACTACTATTATGACTACTACTACTACTCCTACTACTACTACCTCTACTACTATTATGCTATTTCTACCATCCCCCTACCACTACTACTACTACAACTACCCCTACTTTTAAGAACTACTACTCCTAGTACTACTCCTACTACTACTACTCCTACTACTACTCCTACTACTACTATTCTGCTATATCTACCATCCCTCTACAACTACTACTACCCCGACTTTTAAGAACTACTCCTACTACAACTCCTACTACTCCTACTACTACTACTCCTACTACTACTACTACTACTACTGCTATTCTGCTATTTCTACCATCCCCCTACCATTACTTCAACTACTTTAAGAACTACTTCAAAACGAGGTTGAACTGGCAGTTCCATGTGTGTTCTGAAGCAGTAATAAGCACCACACGCACGAGTCGGTCCTGCGTGTGCTCCCGTTCACGTCTACACGAGCGTCCATCTGCTCACCTCATGGTATACAGCAGCGTCCCATTGTCCCGCAGTCTCAGCAGCTTGTTGGGAGTGGTCATGTTGTGCGCGATAGACTTCTTTCCGTTTAAAAAGAAAGTATCGGGGGTCCAGATGTTGCTAGCCAAGAGGTTGTTGAGCGCTAGCATCTCCATAGGGCCCTTGAAACGCAAGCGCTCGTCTCTCCAGCTCTGGCGGAAGAATACGTCAATGGTGTACTCCTATAGGGGAAGAAAAAAACGCAGGGTTAGGCAGTGGAAGAAGTGATAAAGAGAGATGTTTTAGGTCTACTCTGTGAATGTCCAAAGGCAGACGAGATAAGAAAGAAATGGCAAAAGCTGTGACCGTTTTCATACAGATGTAAAAATGCATTTATCCTTGAAGTAAATTAAATCTGCTTTTCTACCGCTGCTACTCAACATGTCGCAACTCTCTCTGTAACTGCTGCGGTCAGCCTCGTCATTTTGGTCTTAAAATGTTCGTATTAACCCGCTCTACATGATCCTGGTGTTTTTATTTCACTATTGTGTCCGTAAATCAAGATATGAACATTAATAACAGACAAATCAGGCGCCTTCTTTCCCCGACGTTGCTCCCGTTAGCGTTAGCAACAGGTTTGATTGACAGTGTTGCTAAGCGCCCGCTCCCTGCTGAGCTAGCGATGCGGGCGGGAAGAGGCGTTACCTTCAACAGCCTCGCTCCGGATTGGCTCTTTGGTTGCTATGATACTTGCGGTCGGAATATAAGGGTAATATATTGTCAAATGTTTTTGTTCAAATACAGAAAACTTTGCTTGAAAACCGGCAGAAGGTCAAAAGTGCGCTCAGGTGCAATGGCAGAAGTCTCTCGTGTTTTAAACTGATTCACAGGTGAGTTGAGAACAGAGCGAGTGCTTAATAATGTTCTTAATTACACGCTCTTTTCACGAGTTCATTATTACCAACCACCCAACCCATTGTGTCCCAGTTTTTAAATGCGAAAATCTGGTCACTTTAGTTTATTCAATTACAGGTGTTTTCTGTGTTTTAAAATCCAGTCTCATCTGTCTTTTGAAACCGTAATAACCACATGTACTACTTTTTTACTACAAATACTTATTGCAATACTGTTTGTGCTATTCTTACTATCCTCCCACCACTACTAATAGTACTACTACTACTACTACAACTACTACTACCACTACTACTTTAAGAACTACTACTACTACCACTACTTTAACAACTACTACTACTACTACTACTACTACTTTAACAACTACTACTACCACTACTTTAACAACTACTACTACCACTACTTTAACAACTACTACTACCACTACTTTAACAACTACTACTACCACTACTTTAACAACTACTACTACCACTACTTTAACAACTACTACTACTACTACTACTACTACTACTACTACTACTACTACTTCTACCACTACTTTGAGAACTACTACTACTACTACTACTACTACTACTAGTACTACTACTACTTTAACAACTATTACTACTACTACCACTACTTTAAGAACTGCTACTACTACTACCACTACTTTGAGAACCACTACTACTACTTTAACAACTAGTACTACTACTACTGCTACTACTACTACTACTACTTTTAGAACTACTACTAATGCTACTACTACTACCACTATTTTAAGAACTACTACTACTTTCACTACTTTGAGAACTACTACTACTACTACTACTACTACTACTACTACTTTAACAACTATTACTACTACTACCACTACTTTAAGAACTGCTACTACTACTACCACTACTTTGAGAACCACTACTACTACTTTAACAACTACTACTACTACTACTACTACTACTACTACTTTTAGAACTACTACTACTACTACCACTACTTTAAGCACTATTACTACTACAACTACTACTATCACTACTTGGTACAATGGTGGACCCTTCACTAGAAAAGTTACATAGTGCAGCTTTAAAAATAACTTCAGTCAATGTCATTTTCCCAGTGTAAGTGAAGGCGACGCTTTTCTCTTTTCTCCGCACTTGGATTCACAATGTGACATCGCGCTCACAATTCACACATCAGTATGAAACACAGAGGCGTGTACGATATCGACTTGTATTAAAGTAAATGTACAAGAAATAACCCCGTTCTCTCGTTCTCCATCTCTGTGAATAATGATCAGGTTAGCGCGCTGACACGCTAGCCCTCCGTGCTAACCTCCCGCGCCGTCCAATCTCGTATCCCTCTTTTCCTAACCCATCAAATTCACCGTCTATGGCCATTTCAAATCAATTAGGACAATCTGGCCGGTCTGATACCGCGGTGTCAAAGTGTGCCAAGGTCTAATCGAAAATGTAATGAAAATACAAGAATTAATGGGGTTTTTCTGCAACAAGTAGTTCATAAGAGAATGGGGTAATAAGAGATGGAATCATTTGGAACAAGTTGGAAGGAGCCGGCCACTTTACATTAGGGCGCCATTAATTTAGTCTAATTTGTGAATGTCCAAAAGCAGACAGAAATTGTACAGGACCCAACCGGGGCAAGAGTCCAGAGATTTTTTTTTTTAAGAAATAGAAAAAAGGTGTAAAATGTACAAGAAAATTAAAAATCCATTTATCGCTGAATTAAATTACCTATGACAAAAATCTACTTATTTACTGCTACTACTGGTCTACTCCAACAACTACCAGTACTACTTATACTACTACTACTAACTGTTGTACTACTAATGTTGCTTTGTAGTTAACCTAACATGCGACGAGGATCAAAATGTGCATTTACACTCCCACTACTACAACTACTACTACTACTACTTATACTACTACTTATACTACTACAACTACTACTAACTGTTGAAGTAATAATGTTGCTTTGTAGTTAACCTAACTTGTGACAAGAATCAAAAGGCGCATTTACACTACTACTACTACTACTACTACTACTACTAGCAGTTGTGGTAGTTATATTACTTTGTACTAATTATACTAATTTCATACTCCTAAATCTACATTAATGTTACACTACTGCTTTGTTTACTATTAAACCAGGAGTTGTGTTTTGTTTCATTCACACATGTTTGAGTAATCCTTTATTATTAGTCTGTCTACATCTCCAAAGCTCAAACCCACCTTGTGATGTCATGGTGTGGTAGTTTTCAAGTTAACAGCTACGTTTTACATTTTGTTCAGTAGAGATTGGCAATTCCAGGTCTGAAATTATCTAAATGATTCTAGCGGAGATGTCTGGAGTTTCAAAACACAGTGGAGCACTTCCTGTATTGCCACATGACATCACAAGGTGGAACAGAGTGTTTTCAGTTTGAGAGAAGAACTCAGCCTAAATGTGCAGGTGTGTGTTACACATGTGTGAATGATACAAAACACAACTCCAGGTCTGTTTGTGACGAGGAAACAACAACGGGCCCTTTAAAATACTTTCAAATGTTCCGTTCATTATATTGTTGAGTGAAGTTGTTATCTATATTGTTAAAAATGAATGGATTGGGATTTAATATTACTGTACTTTCTTGCATATATATTTTGCCATTTCAAATTATTTCAAATTAAAATGGAGCAGAAAATAAATCCAACACAAAAGAAAGAAACAATGCCAAAAGATATCACATCGAAGGTAGTTAGTTTTATATATATTCATTTAGCACTGTCAAACTTCCGTATTTATGGACTCACGTTGGTTCAGTATTGTCGGTTGCTAAACACCTACTTCAGCTTTGGAGCTATTTCCAGATACCACATGTTTGCTCGGGTCGACCGATCTATCCGGGGAAAATGAACAACTGTATTTGCAGTGGATGAACTCACCATCTCAGTGTCAGAAACGGGTCCGAAGCTTGTTACAAAAATATTGGTCTTGATCTCTGTGACATTCTCTGCAAAAATAGAAGAGAGGGAAGTGTAATTGGAAAGGAAGGAACAGGAAAAGCCAAACAATACAGAGGTGAACTGGTATCATAGACTGGAAACAGAATGGAGTTATGGGGGTAATACTACTACTACTACTACTACTACTACTACTACTACTACTACTACATGTTTGAGTTTGCATGCTTAAATTCTACCAGGGTTTTGCTGTGTAATATTCTTGAGTTATGAATTACCTAAATATATATAAAGGGGAGAACAATTTAAAACAACATTTTTACCTTTCAATGTAATTCATGTTAAATTAGAATTCCTAAGACATATATATATATTTTTTTACAAATCATATTAATCCAGTCTCCCTCCCAGCTTTTTGTCAGGCAGATTAGTAGAAATCAAATAAATAAATATTGCTATTGCAGCCGTAGCAAGACTGACAGTCCTCATAAAAATAAGTGTGAGATCTTGGGGACCCCCTGGTCTGTAACAGCTGTGTGCGATGTGCACAAGTATTTCTTTAGTATTCCTGACACTTGTATTTTGAACACGCCACAGGAAATGCCAGACTTATTTGCTGTAATTTGAGACGGGGGAAAGTCTGGACACATCTGCTCTTTGCATATGAATTAGTCTGAGCCCAGAGGTGGCTCTGGCCTGGACTGTAGCAGGAAGCTCAAGTGTGAATCAGGTTTTTCTGGTTTGCTTTTATAGACCCCCTCCTTGAACAGCCACCTTAATGTGGTGGAGGGGTTTGAGCCCGAATGATCCCGGGAGCTATGTTGTCGGGGGCTTCATGGTAACACCATGTTCAAGCACAAGGGTGTCCATCAGTGCACGGGGCACCAGGTCAGTCTGGGCCGGAGGTCCATGATTGACTTTGTCGTCGTGTCACGTGACCTCTTGGACACTCCGGTGAAGAGAGGGGCAGAGCTGTCAACAGATCACCACCTAGTGGTGAGTTTTGGGTAATGACCGAAAGAACAAGATTGCAGATACAAGCGAGATCTTGTCACAGTCACACAGGAGGAGCTTGGAGTAGAGTCACTGCTCCTCCATGTCAAGAGGAGCCAGCTGAGGTGGCTTGGGTATCTGTTCCGGATCCCTCCTTGACAAAGATGGATGGATGCTTTTGTAGACCGCTCCTCGTCAAGGCAACTGTTACCAGGCTGTGAGAGCAGCTCTGGCCATGACACATCACACATTATTAGTCACCCTTAAATATGTGCTTTATCACGCTAAAAATAACATAAACATCATTATTCATTGTTAATGTTGTCACAATACAAACATTTCAAACTCGATTTCAATACTAAGGAATAAGCTCGATTTTCAATACTGATTCTGATACCACGATGATAATAATAATAATAATAATAATAATAATAATAAAAACACTCTTCCTTTAGACAATTGATTGATTGATTTTCCACATTAAAAGGCAGTACTTTCTTTTCTATTCCCATGTGGCCTTATATCTGTGTAATCCCTCAGTCGTCCAGTAGGTTCCATAGTGGTCCATGGGCGTGTACTAGTCTATGTGTCTTATACTTGTTCTGACACAGCTCAAGATCATTCTAAAGATATTCGGGAAAGGTTCATTTCTGTCCTGTAAATGTGACTTTTTCAGTATCGATACCTCCTCAAATGAGTATCCAGTTTCGATATTTTTTTTTACATAGTTTTGATAACTCTATTTACTGTATTACAAACGTTTCTTAATATTTTCTGTGTTAATTGTTGTCATATTATAAGGTTGAAATTAACGAACTAAAACACATGATCGTCTCCATGGACACAAGCAAGACAGGTCAGATCTGTGAAGAGGTGACCCCGCTTATAATAAGAATGCATGTTTTTTAAGGTATTCTTGACCAATAAAAACATCTGCAATTGAATAAATGCAAGAAATACTGTTTAATGCCTTAATGCCATACTGTGGAACTTTCCAGGCAAAACAATAATCCCCCACCAGAAAAGTTACACAGCGCACACTTAAGGTAAAACTCACTTAAAATATTATATTGTTATAGGAGCAAATACTTCTTGAGGTATACTGTGTTATAAACAGGGGCGGCGCCAGATATTTTTGGTTGGAGGAGCTATGGGGGGGCTAAGTTCTTCAATGGGGGCGCTCACTTCTTTATACAGTTTAAGATTACTACTTATGGTTTTTTTGTTGTTTTTTTAACCATTAGAACCATTAATCACTACTGCTACTTAGGTGGAGGCAAGTCTCTTCAAGTGTGAACCTTGTTTGCGTTCTTTGCCTATTGCCTGAACACATAAAGGGTAGGACCGTCTAGAAAAGTCAAACCTATGCAAAATGAATATGCACATCACAGCACTATGGAGGCAGATATAGCAGTAGTAGGCATAACAATATTGCACTACCTTTCATATTTTACAATAAACGAGTTTGCTAATTATGCAGTAGAGTGTAAAAAAAAAAAAACAAAACTTGGATAAATCGAATCTAAAATGCTTCTGTAAATGCACTCAGCACCTCGCCATTATAAGGAGGGAGTCTGCTGCAAACTGAAAATGAATTGCCTTCATTTAACAGGCTCTTTAGAGGGAGAAAAGTGTCTCTATGAATGGCGCCAAGGTTATCGCCGGTTGCTAGGGCGAGAATGAATAAAACAGCGCAGCACAAGGCGTGTTGGAGATGGTACGATTGATTTACGGAGGTCCACAATGGGTTTTGTGCTCAAGACGAGGCCAAGGCGATCATCTGCGGGCCCATCTGACAACCAGCATGAACTCACCTGAGACGGCTTTGAGTCTAACTGTGACCTGCGCTAACTACACAGATTTTACACTTGGGAGGAGAGAAAATACTCATTCGGACTAAACTAAACAGCTATACACCCTGTTATTAGGTTGTTATGGCTCACATTACATTGCACTAAGGTTGTCAAAAGTATCAAAAATCAGACGCTGAAACTACTATCGAAACTAGATACTCATTTGAGCAGGTATCGATACTAAAAAGCCACATCCACAGGACAGAAATGAACCTTTCCTGAACAGCTTTAGAATGATCTCGAGCTGTGTCAGAACAAGTATAAGACACATAGACTAGTATAGAAAGAGATTTTTATTATCATCGTGGTATCGGAATCGGTATCAAGTATCGAGTCTATTCCTTAGTATCAAAAACGAGTTCAAAAATTTAGCATCATGACAACGCTACACTTTGTCGTTTACTGCAAAGCATAAAGAGTTGTTGACTGCATATATAACTACAACCTGTCTATTTTTTGCCTTATCTCCCATGAATCATTGCAGCTTCAGCACCACAGCACTTTGCGATGTAGTTGTTTTTTTTATATATTATAGATAACTGGCTGTGATTTCTGGAGTTTATTATTTATTTAAATGTCATAAACAGTTACTATCGGATGTAAGTATTCAAATGTCGTTCTGATTCTTCCTGTACAGTTTAGCGCTGCAAGATTAATCACAATCTAATCAAGGTCGCGGTTTGAATAAACACAATTAGCAAATCGCAAAGGCTCCAGTTTTTTAAGTACTATAATTCCCTCCACAAACAACAACATCTCCTGTCTTATCCGGCATAAAAACGGCTAACCCTGTTGTTTAGATCTGAAATGTGATTCTTGTGTTAGTTTGTCAGTTCATATTTCAGGTCTTTCTGCCAATTTTTCCGGACGTGTTTAAAATGTGAACTTTGGACAGACGCAAATCGCAAATCTAGTCGCAAAACTTGTTAAGATGTTGGACACGTACAGAGGAGGAATAGTGCACATACACGATAATATATTTTGAAGTTCAATACATCGCTGAAGTAAATATAGACGATAAACTGTAATATTGAAATTGATTTATGCCACTGACACACAATCCCAAGAGCAGATTTACACCACAACAACTATTCTAAATCTAAAATATTGTTAAAATCATGAGCTGCAATAAATAAACAGCAGAATGAAACACTTTAATACATAGTTTGCATCTGTAATGAATCATAGAAGCTGTAATTTCAACCTTTTACGGCTTAAATCTTATCATACAGCCAAAAAAATACTGTTCAAACTTTCATACACTGAGCCACGGGTCGATATAGTAATTTCCGTCACAGGCCTATGCAGAGGTCAGAGTTCCACGCACAGAGGCAGACTAAAGGGGACAGTTATGGACGTAAACAGTATTATCTGGCGTGAGGATGCAGGGGACAGGGTTACAACGGCGACTGGCGATTGGCCGGCGTGACCTCTTGGGGGGAGTGTCTAGGGGGGCGCCTTATTGATCGATTGGATTGCTCCTCAAAGGCCATACATCTCATTGTCAATCACGTTTACCGTCACCTGTGTCGAGGCTAGATGGAGCGCTCCGATTAATGCTAAAACATGCTAAGCTAATGCGACTTCCCAATAGCATATTAATTAACGGACTGTCTTAAGCACGTCTACTTTACAATTTACAATGATGTATTACTTATTTTCCAATATTACTACTACTACTGCTACTGCTACTACTACTACTACTACTACTACTACTACTTGTATAATTGTAATAATGATTTGACGCTGTTAAAACTATTTTCATAAAAGTATATCGACGTTACCTTGACTGTTTACTCAAGGGTTGTGCAATACAGCAGAAATCTATACAGCTGGATCAATATATATAATGAAAGAGAGTTTGAGCAGCAAATGTAATAGCACTCAATTACAGCTTGTGTTACTACTACTGCTACTACTGCTACTACTACTACTACTACTACTACTACAAACCTCCAAGTCCTGGTCGTAACCGGTTGTCGTATCCGTCCAGGAGTCCATCCAAAATCCTGGTGAAAACGGTGCTATTGTCGATGCCACTGCTCTCCTTCTGGGTCTCGGCAGTTGTTGTGCTGTTTGAAGAATAATAAGAGAGAGAACCAGAGTTTTTTTGTTATAAAAATTCACCGAAATTAAACACGTTGATTCAAATAAAGACGGGACGAGGAGCAGCTTGATACTAGCATTTGTGACTGCGACGATGTATCCACAGAGGTTATATACTGACAACAGTGAGAATGCAGCATCAAAGTTAGAAAAGAGATAAGCCAGTTAGTCATTTTAATAATAATGAATTCAGAATTTTAAATCATTTCTATCCCTTTGTCGAAGGGAAACATTTTTATATCAATTTTGAAAGATGTCTGTGTAATCCCTCAGTCGTCCAGGTCTGATCCACAGTAAAAGCCAAAGTTAAATCTGTCAACGTCTTCACTCCTGCAACTTTTTGTCCAGTTGACAGATTTAACTTTGGCTTTTACTATCAGTTTTGAACGATTTTGTCCACAAAGTTTAAGTATACAAGCAGGCAACATGGTTTAGGATTTGAGCAGCTTTGGCGATGCCTTGACAACTGGGGATGGGGATTTCCTGACTTGTAGTTATGATTAAAAAAAAGTGATCCAATAAAGAAACAGAAGTGACACTGTTCAAAATGTTAATCTTGTTTTTGATAGACAGAATACATATTACATGCCCATAATGTTTAGCTTGATTAGACCTTAGTAAATGAGATGCAGCGTCTTTGAGAGGGTAATTACACTGTTTGGAAACAAAAGCCACTGTCAAACAACTGCAAGTGTAAGGTTATTTGAAATTTGAACCGCTGCCAACACTAAAAAGTCAATGGATCCTGTCCTGAGAGAAGACGATGTTTTAAGGAGAGCTGTGACCCAGATATTTTGGCATTCTTCCGGACACTTCAGATGTGTACACAGCGCGATCAATCAAAAGGAACAGGCAAGGGGTTACATAGGGATCACAACTTTGTATCTTACCTTATCTGGCAACCACACAGGTTAACATACGACAGCACCGCCAATGCCATAGCCGGGATGTTGGCCGATTTCACGTGCAAAGCTGCAAAAAATGACCCAAAAATAAATTAATAAATAACAAAAAAACAAAAAGAAGTCCACCAACTCTTTGCACGCCGCACCATTACAAAAAACAAGCATATTTAGGAGCGGTGTATCTTGAAATGAACCAAAGACATCGCATTAGAAAGAGCAGTTAGTTATCTGCAATGTTGTGTAAAAGAAAGCGTAACCAATTTAGCGCATTGCATTTCGGGACATTTCGTTTTACCGCCGTTTCCCCTCGGTCAATTCCAAGCGAACGTGCCTCGTGTTGTAACGGAGCTTAGAAGCAACGGTTCTGACCTGAGTGCGGATCCATGGCGTGCCTCCTGTGCGTCTATGGAGAAGTCCTTCCTCACAAGTGCGCGGGTATAGCCTCTCTCAGCCGGTTCTTCGTCTACCTTCGTCTTCACCGATGTCTCTCTCTCTCCCTCTCCCTCACGGCTCCTCCAATCAGCAGATGCCCATTTCAAGTGCTCGGCTGCCTGGATGCTTCGACTTTGCTATTTACCGCTGCGGCACCATCTCAACCAACCGCGGCCAATCCGATACAGATATTTAAGCTAAAATACAGCGGGAGATTGTCATTACCCTCCAAACGGTCCACGTCGGAGGGTTGGAGAGGGTGACCGAGAGAATCGAATTGCTGCAGCCGATATTTTCTTAATAGGGGCTCCCCATTGGTGCGTTATAAAAGAGGAGGTGCCACCGGGCTGTGTGGGGAGGTGGAAAGGGGTTTTACGCACCCGGTTTGACACAATTAATGCTCGTTGTGTTGTCCTATACAAGTGCATAGGACAGTATAGCGAATTCACATTGCTGATGTCGGTGGATTATAATTTAAACACAAGACATTGGAACAAAATGAAAGTTGCAAACATCATTTTATTCATTACACTGTGAAGAATTCCACCTGTGCGTTCAAATGTGTGCGTAATGTTAAAGATTCCATTAACCTTTGGCGCACGATCAATTTAATCATAAGGTGATAATTACATAAAGGATTGATGAATGTGTTTTTAAACTAGGTCCACAATCCATAGACCCATAAACAATATTTTATTTATTAATTTTTTTTTATTTTTGCGTGAAATGTAGCCTCTTTTTTACGCTTATGACAATGATTTTAATCCATGCGCATTACCAAATTGGCGTCAACAAAGCCTTTTAACTGTGGAATACTTAATTAATGTGTATTGTATCACAGAACATGCATGCGCTTATCTATGTGGAAAATCTTTAGAAAATCCTTATCTTGATCCTCCTGAAGTTTGCCATAAGAGGGTAGCCGCGTTCCACATTTGGCACGCAGTAATTATGGCACGCTTTTTAACCTCCCCGCTTGTTTTAATCAGATGCATGCGCGCGTGCGTTACATGTGTGCACGTGAAACAGCGTGTGAACCGAGCACTATTCAAACAGCGGTGCGCCTGTCCCCCCCGGGAGCGAGCTTTCAGCACCTCGGCGCGTGTGGACAGCTCCCGTGCGCGCGCCTGTATGTATGACCGTTTGGACAAGTGTTTGACTGATGCGGGGGGAATAGGGAAGGAACAGAAAGCCCACGTGTGAGTGAGGGGATGAAAGGCAGTGGAGGGGAGAGGGAGCGAGGGGGGCGTGTGAGGGGGGGTCCCGAAGGAAATAGACTTTCAATATTTGCCCTCGAGCCAACCTACTGTTTTAAAATTCAGGCAGCACCGCGAGCTACGAAGTGGCAGAAAAGGAGAAAAACAAGCTCCTATTGATTACTGCTACACGGGCTACAATAGACAGTGATAAGTAAAAGAAGTACTACTATTATTACAGTAGAAGGCCTAGTAGTAGTAGTTAAGTAGTTATTAAAGAAAATTAACATCCAGACACAGTATACACGCTACAAGGTACTTTTTGTGTCAACCCCTATGCAATCTAAAACAAACAAATGAATAGACAGATCAGGCAAAACATTATGACCACCAACAGATGAGCACGATACGTATAGTACTTTACTTTGGGCACTGTTCTTGGTGGGATGTAATGGGCAGAAGGTGAACGTTTTATCCTCTAAAGTTGTTTTTGGAAGCAGAAAAAATAAAGCAATGTTTTGAACAAGTTTGACAGCTTGTGATGCGAGCTCGAGGACAGGGTCAAAGAGCATCTCCCAAAACTGCAACGCGGGGCATCCTAGCGGCAAACTTTGCATGTTGATGAACTATGGAACAATATATCCGCTTCCCTGTGCTACAGTCATTCGCACAATTTACATTTTATACCGTAATTTTGTTTATAATCACTTTTTTTTAACCATAACCGACTCATTAACACTAACGTCAAACATCTGGCTGTTTTGCAGGAACACTGTTGACGGAAATAAGAAGTTGTACGCGATCTACGACACGAGGTAAGGATTCTGAACCAGCAAATGTTGTAAAAATGTATTTATGTTAATGTATTACTTTTCATAGCTGAGCCAGTCGTGTGCGTAAATGTAGCCTCTATGTGTGCGCACCATGTCCAATTATCCACGGGATTTCACCATGGCGTTGGGGAGATCTGGAGTTTAATAATTCATGCGTCCCGAGTTACGTTTTACTTAAGGAAAAAGGCCATTACGCAAGAGGAATAGGCTAATCTATCACAAGCATCGATTAACCGGGTGATCGATGCCGCCTGTCGCCGCTCCGTGCTGTCAGGGTCCCGCCATTTTTACAGGAAGCGCAGGGAATGGGGATTGGCGCTAGAGCTGTGAGGTGCACTGTAAAAAAAGGGGCAAATTGGTCTTGTAAATGTGCGTATTGGCTGTAGTTATCCAGTTACATTTATGAGTGAATGCCTGACTTATTTTTCCGTGATCACTCAAAAATGATGCATTTTTTATGTTAAAATTCTGGCTTTTTGCGGGCAATTGGAAAAGTTGATACATGAAAATGAAATAATTGGCTTCGACGATTCATATGGCTGTCACATTCTCTACCAAGTGTGTAACTTAGATTTTGTTTTATTTATTTTTTGCTTTGTAACAGGACTGAATCAGCTGAAGAAAGCGTTGAACCCGCGAAACTCAAATGAATATCAGTGCAGTTTTCACTAAATAGGCACCGCATGTTATTGAAATTTCAATCTTGCCTAATCACGTCATCACATTACATTTGGGCACCAGTCTGTGTACGGGGATCGAGTTGCATTCTGGGAAAGTGAGTCCCAACTATAGCTTAACTTGCGCAAACTCAACACATGTCCAATAACGCAGTAGCTTTTTACGCAGCACAGGGTTGAAAAACAGATCTGTGCTTGCGTATAGGTTAGGTTATCCCTGCGTTCGCGCAAAGTGAAAGCTTTTGAGTAGCCGTCTACCGCATCAAGTGGCGTGTGTATGTATAGTATATATTTTTTTTACAGTGCGCAAGTGTCGGGGGGCTCCATCTCTCATTTGAACGAGCCTTCGCCGCTACCAAGCCACCAGCAGCAGCGGCAGTAGCGGTCGTCTCATCCCCGTGCACCCGTCTTCTCATCAATATGCGCTTCGGCTGCTTCCCCCTGTAAAATCCCTCTCCTCCTCTCCTCTCCTCTCCTCCAGAGCGCACACCGCGAGCGCAGCGCAGGGAAAGCCACTCTTTTTCCTGTCAACGCGGAGATGTCAGCTCATATTTCACATCTTAGCCGCTGACTTTTTCGCTCTCAGTCCAGACTCCGGTTCTTCTTTTTTTCCTCTTTTGGCCAATCAATGGATTATTTCGCGCTGGTGTACGGTAGTGTGCACGTCGTCTGTTGATTTGTCTGGGGTTTGCCGCCGTTTCCCTCTTCTTCTTGTTGCTGTAAACAACGAGGGATCCAGAAATTAAGAACAAAATACAAGGATATGTTGGCTTTGCATAGGGTTCGCAAATTTCGCGTCTTCTCCTTTTTGGTTGTTGGGTCCATAATATGTTGCGCGCGGAGGTGAGTGATTTCCATATGTCATTTTGGCTCGAGTCAAGGTTATTGCTTGGAGACCATACAAGTGAAGGTGATAAGTGGTCATTCTCACCAGCGTACCCCCATTTTTTTTGTGTTTTCGTTTCAGCGTCAATGAACCTGGCAACATGTCTTTCGTGAAGGAGACGGTGGACAAGCTGCTAAAAGGCTATGACATACGGCTAAGGCCAGATTTTGGAGGTACGTTAACACACCCCCAATTAACCCAATCGCCCCCCCTTCCACTCTCCCCTCGCCAACTGCGTAATTCTGCTTTATTTTTGGCGGCATTCGGGTGTAGCTTAAATCTTGTATTCACCAAATCTCTTCCAGGAGCGCCCGTAGCAGTTGGCATGAGCATAGACGTGGCCAGTATTGACATGGTCTCAGAAGTCAACATGGTAAGTGACAAGACAATGACACAAACGTTATTATGGGGTTTGAATTATGCATGCGAGCTCCCTGTTCTCTCAGCACTGACATATAGACACACTGGCACATTGAGATTCCATTGCAGTGTGCACTGTTGGTTGAATCTAATTTTGCTTTGCCAGTCCATTATGGGGCGGTGAGTTGCATTGGGCTTGGCTTCTTCCTGTTAAGCAATAAAACATCTCTAGCTTGCAGATGCTAACCAGTGCAGTTAGCATGATGTGTTAAATAAATAGCTGCAGGTCGCTCATGACAAACAATGCAAATTCCTCTGAGTGTTGCACAAAGAGGCTGAGAGGTTTGAGATTAGCGCTACAATCGTGATTAAACAATAAGAAAGGTCCTCAAGGGGCCAAAGTGTTGCCTAAAGTAACGTGTGTGTTGTACAGACAGGACCTGTCACCTTGTTATGATGTCATAGGTCTGTGCCCGAAGGAATAGAATGGTGAATTTGTAAAAAAAAAAAAGAAAAAAAAAGTAGTTCACCAGACTGCCAGGACTATAAAAGGTTTGAACCTGGACTAAAACAGGTCTAAACTAGGACTACTATGTCAGGTCTCAACAAATTAGTACTAGAACTAAGAATAAGTCAAGGCTAAACCAGTTTAATCCACAAACCAGTCTAATTTGGAACTAAACCAGAATCGGACCAGGACTAAACAAATAGGGGAGAGAGAATGCATTTATCTGAGACATCTCATCGGTCTTTTTTGGTTGAATTTACACTTTATCTTAACGTGTAGCAGCGTTGTCAAAAGTATCAAAAATCAGATAGGAACTGGTACTAAAACTAGAAACCAGATACTTATTTGAGCAGGTATCGATGCTAAAAAAGTCAAATTCACGGGACTTGTAACGCTTTAGAACAATCTGGAGCTGTATCAGAGCAAGCAAACCACACAGACTGAGAATGAGTCAAGGCTAAACCAGTTCAATCCAGGACTAAACCACAAACCACGCTAATTTGGGACTAAGCCAGGATCGGACCAGGACTAAATAGCATGTAATCCAGGACTAAACCAGATGTAAAAACAAAATCACATCTAAAGCAAGACCAGACCAGGACTATACCAAACTAGAAGACCCGGCTTTATTTCGTAAGGCTCAAACCTATGACATCACCCACAGATTAGGTTAATGTTTAATAGCCCTAGCGCATTATTTCCATTCTACCGGGACCACTTCATAACATTGCTGCCCTCCCACGAGAGCAGACAGCTGATTGGCTAAACGTAATGCTTTTTGTACTTGTGCATGTTGACACGTGCCCATCTCTCCGCTGCAGAGTGACTCCGGGCTATGGGAACTCAAAATACCACTGGCCCTTCTTGACGTTGACCCAAATTGCATTAGAACCGGTCAAGGCCCCCCCCCCCCATCCCACCGGCTACATTTCCATTTGTGAAATTTGACTTTTTTCCACAGCAATAGCGAAAATGGTCCGTTTGATAATCCGCGCTTTGGAAATCACCTCCAGCGTGACCCGGTTTATGGCCTGCTGCTTGTGCGGATACGACTTTTATGAGTTTTATTGGGATTGGAGACCGGAGAGAGGGGGAATTTTACAACGCGATTTTACCTATGAAATATTGTAGAAAGAGAAACGTCTGGAAGCCACACAGTTTATCCACAGATATTAGGTCTGAACAATTTAAAACCAGGCTAGGAACTTGTTGCCATTGCGAGAGAGCATCACTGCCTTGGTGGGTGTCTTGGTGGAGTTGGAGGGCGGGTAGAATCCCCATTGTTAATTAGTACATGTTTGCTTTCGGATGACGTCACAACATTCTATAGGCCAGTAATATTTAGTACAGACGCAGTTTTTTATATGCAGGTTCTAGGGTTAATAACAGAAATGATCAGGTTCAGCATTTGGGCATTTACCTTTTGGATCATTTCACAATGTAATCAACAGGAAAAACTGGCTTTTACCCCCAACTGGGAGTATGACATTCAGGTTAGTCGACAGGGGGACAAAGAAGTCTATTGTCCCGGTCCCCAGGGTCTTAGGGGTCCAGAATTGTAACCTGTGCCTATTCATTTATATTAGAGGGGGGGCCCATATAAACTTTCTTGCCCCGGGCCCCCAAATTTCTGTCGACGGGCCTGATGACATTTATATTCATATTCTCAAATCTGAAACGCAACAATAACGAGCAAATCAAAATGCTACCAGTTCTTTTGCCAAGGGGTATAAATCCTAACTCAACCAATAAAGACTTAAGCAGACACAGACAAACGAGTGGGGTCTGATTAATAATTTATTTTGCAGATAAACTTTGCCACTTAGATCTCAGCGCACGGGAGACACCGGTTTTGTAATAAAGGCAGAGGCTTTGATGGATTTGTAAGAGGAAAATATCTACCCCAGGGGGTCTAGATACAGGTGGGGGTGAAGAGGAGGAGTAGGCGGAGAGGCTGAAGAGACTGGTGGTTCTGCTGCTGCGGTAGATATTGCGCAGAGGAGGAACATATCTGAAAGTGGATTATGAAGTAGGGGTTTTTGGTTGACGTTAGACTTTATCTTAACGTGTAGTGAGGTTGTCAGAAGTATAAAAAATCAGTTAATAATCGATACTGTACCTAGTATCGAAACCAGATACTCGTTTGAGCAAGTATCAATACTAATGAGTCATATTCACAGGACTTTTATAGCTTTAGAACTGTGGAACCTACCTGGACGACTGAGGGATTACACAGATATAATTAGAATAGAAATTAATACCATTTAATGCGGTTAAATGTTTTTTTTGTTTTTTTTTATTATTATCATCGTGGTATCGGAATCTGTATTGAGTATCAAGTTTATTCCTTTCCAACTAGAGTTTGAAATTTTGGTATTGCGACAACACTACGTAGTTAGTTGCAAATGATTTGGTATGCATTGGATTATGGGAATTGATGGGTTTTTTTTTAGAACTGTCCTGAGTTGTTAAGTCACATTACAGTAAGGAGCCAGGTGGGAGTTCGTGTGTGTGTTTGTGTGTATGTTTGTGTGTGTGTGTGTGAGTATGTGGGCACTGGATCAATAGTAATGACTTCATGATTAGTTCTCAAGGTAACTCCGGCTGTGAAAAACTGACTTTGTGTCTTTGGGCTCTGAGCCGAGGGAAAATAAACAAGCTCATACAAGACAATAGTGTAAAATTATTGTTCAAAGTCCACATTCGTGTTTGTCTTGAATGTAAATGAGATGCATTAGAGGTTATATTCCCTCAACGCTGGTCTACTTTTGGTACAGGCTAAAGAAGATATATTGTAATGATGCAAAGCTGCGGATGGAGATGGAGATTAATTGGCTTTTTGTTTATATGGTACACTTTATTGCCCCCGTAGGGAAATTTGTCCTCTGCATTTGACCCATTCTTCATTCTGCTGGTGCAACCTGTCAGGAGCTGTGGGTGCATCTCTCCAGATCTTGAGCTAGGTTTGGTTAGGACCATCTTTACCCATGAAATTTGTGTTAGCATTTTTTAAGGTTTATTGTTCTCTGCATTTGATCCGTCCTTCAACCGCTTGACAGGTGCAGCGCCTGGGGACCCATGTCCAGATGTTGAGCCAGGATTGTGGGTTCAAGTGCATAGCTTTGGGATTAGCTAATGGTACATGGTGATACAATTATTGGCAGGTTTATCTATAATTAAGAATGCACAGAAAAAACTGCACTATACTGTACTTTTATACCTTTCCTTAAACCAGTTCTACATTTTTGGTTAATGCTCTGACAACTTTATCAGTGTGGAGAGGTAGGCATTTTGATAGCACGTTAAAGGTGCACTGTGTAACTTTCCTGGTGGAGGGCACGCTAATGCCTTGTTTCCTTGGCGATGTCTTTGCTTTGCCTGAAATTTTCGACAGCACGGCATTAAACGTATCCAGTTCCAATGAAGTAAGCAAGCGACACTACAAGGCCAAGTTACAGGTCAGGTCTGTGGAGAGGCGACTCTGCTGGTACCAGTAATTTACTTAAGAGACAGATATGTTTTATGGCATACTGTGGAACATTCCAGGCTAACTAGTGACATCTCCATGGAGACAATTAGGTGGCGGACACATGCCTGAAAAGTCGCATAGGGCACCTTTAAGCCAACATGCTTTTAACATGCAGTAGGGGTTGATACAGAGATTTTTCTAATGTATATCTGAGCAAGGCTAACCTACAATGCCAGCGCAAAAGTCACCGTTTGAAATGACGGTCTGTAATTGGAACATAAAGCCCACCACAGTAGAAGCACTTAGTTAATTGCTCACTATGGCAACCGGTCTTGGCTCCGGTCTTGGCTGGCTTTCTTCTGCAGGAACAAAACAACCCAGCAAGCTCAAAAGCAACGCAAGTCGATATCGGCGGGTTTTCAAGAGCGATAAGGCTAAAAATATTCCTGTATCCCTGTCACAAATTTTATATTCCAGATATTTGTTGTTTTTTTTTTTACAAGAGAAAAAAGTGAATTTGTGAACTTTACAATAACTTGACATGGGCCTTGCTATGGATTTTAAAATTTTACTTAGACTATATATAGACCAAATATAGATCATCATCCACTGCAACAAGACAGATATCAACATCTTGGACCATCCCATAGTTTAATCCTACTTTGGTGCTGCTTTAGAACTGGTTTGGTCTGAGTTCTGGGTTAGTACTGGTTTAGTTTTCAGCTGCGTCCTGGTTTAAACTTGTCTTGTCTTGATTTAGATCTGGTTTAGTTTAGTTCTGATTCAGTCCTGGTCTTGAATTGGAACTTGGCGCTAATACAAAAGCTTCAATAACTCCAATTCCCTGTTTATTCTCTGAACCTATTTTCAATTCTGATTAAAATTAATAGCCATTGCCACTGCAGCTGCATCTGTACAGAATCTAATTGGGTCCGGGTTGCTAACGCTAACTAGCACGCCAAAAACGGGCTCACTTTCCCCAGAGCTGGAGAAGGCAGCAGATGATCAACCAAGGGACAAGACAACTGGGATCTCACTTTTTGAATTAATTTGCACTATATCTCTCGCTGTAGCCGCTAAGGAGCTGCTCTACGCACCAGCAGCGAGCAAAAGACGGCCATTTTTTATTTTTTATTTTTTCTTGCAACCCGTTGAGCAAAGACGTGACTGGTCAAGCTGCTTGTTATTTTTACACTGCATTTTGACATTTTGCTGGCAGATTGGTGGTCCAATACGTCCCAGAATGCTTTGCGGTTTGAGCAGAGGGGGCTTGCCTCCACAGGGAAATGGATAATGAGCACTTTTGGTTGGGATAGTGACAGCACGGTGCCATATTGAATGTACAAGCTCCCAAAACAGTAACTATCTCCTCCTACAACCGCGGGACCACAGGGACACACAGGGGAGCTATGGGAGACTAGTTTAAGGGTAAATGCTCGATCCATTATATCAATAGATTCATATGACAGCTGATAAAACAGCATTCTTCAACCGCTGTAGTTTAAAACAGCTGAAGACGGGTCATATTTCTGTGGTGGAATTTTCTGTGTAACTGTAACACTGCAGATGTGTTGACCTGGTTTATGTTAATATCTCTGTAATTACTGGGCCTAACCACATGAAACAAAAACTGTCAAAAAGTTCAGCGTCTTCTGTCAGTGTAATTAAACAAAAGTGAAGTTATTTTTTTTTAGCGATACCTTCAGAAAATGGTGCTGTTTCTGTTAGTTGGAAGGACTTTAGCACGTAAGATTAATATGAGAATTTTGTTGAGCCAATCCGTAGAGCAAAGTGCCTGGGATCCAGAAGACACACTTCTTTAATACTTTACGAATATGTGTCTGAATCTCCCTGTTTTCAAATGGGTGATTGACAGGTGGATTAGCCAATCAGGGACACGCATGGTCCAGCCGTATTGGAAATAACAAAGGAAAAAAAATACCACAGGGGGCTGAAAAACACCACGGATTTCTGCAGAATCAATGGGCGAAGCCTAAACTCTGTGAATCTGAGATGAGAGAAATGTGATTTTATTTGTAAATCAGAGGTGACCAATAAGGTCCTTCGTTTCACACGTGTCCCCGAAAAAAACGGATCTGATTGGACGATCATGTTTGACCGGGCTTGAGACCAGACTGATATTAATCTGTATAAAAAATACAGAGAGATCTGAGAGAGTCTGGATTTGCTTCACAGAATGTTTTTTTTTTTATTTTATGTATTAGGATTAGGTTTGAGTTGAAGATGGCCCAACAATGAACTTACACGACACAGTATAGATACCGGAACTAACTACTTTTGTGTTTCAGTGTACTATTTATATATCGCTGGCCACATTATGTTTAAAATGATTCAGGGTTTACTGTGATGATTCTGCGTTAAGCTTATTGTGAAAGTGGTATAAATTCATTTTAATGTTTTCGTTTAGTGTTATATTTTCAGAATCAAGATATCGCACTTTAAAATGTGTTATTGTGACAGACCTGAATATGATTCAACATTTGCTGGAAAAAACGTTTGGATAGTTCTTCCAAAACTCACTGATCTGCCATAGACGTATGTTGGCCACTGTTGTATATCTGCAAGTAAACTTCATTGTATGGTAAATTTATGTTTTAATTATGCCAGAAATAGGTCTGATTATTTCCAGAACTGCAGTTCTTGTGGTATTGTGGTCAGTATCTCTTGGAGTGGTCCACTGAAGGAACATAGTTGGACTGGACTCATTTTGTCACTATGTAGTTGGTTTGAGTGTTGTAATGATTCAAAATAATTACAATTCCGCCATGTTTCTTGATGGTTTTTGGCCCTATCTTGCAATGGTCCAGTCCTTGTTCTAAGATTTCAAATTCAGTTCTTTATACTTTCTTACAAGGATGTCCCAAAGTCAAATTTTAATGTTTCTTGTGAGGGGGAAAATGTTTAAAATGGGGAAATTGCGTAGCCTTACCGGTTTTGCGCTATGCAACAAGCTGAATTACAGGTCAGGTCTGTGGAGAGGCAACCCCACTCGCATCTAAATATACTTGGAAATACATGGAATTTTACTAAGAAATCACCCATAATAAAATAAGTGCAAGATAGATGAGATTAATGCCATATTGTACAACATTCCAGGTAAGGTATTAACATCGCCGTGGATACAAACACGTAGCGGCCTCTCCACCAGAAAAGTTGCATAGTGTGGTACACGTACTCGTGTGGTAGTAGCAGTTTTGTACATTTTTCTTCTCTCTAAAAATCTGCAGTTTGTGATAAAAACGTGTTCACCTCCTCGCAGCATAATTTTCAGCTCAACAAACCTCACTAGCCCGATGGAGTAAACCTGGGGCATCATTTGGGGGGAGCTAGTGTTAGGAATTTAGCTTATTGAAACAAGAAATGCTAATTACGCTAAAACAAGGCTGGTTCTTCGTCAGCATGTTCTAAAAAGAGGAACAGGAAGAGACAAAAGCAGCATATTTTAAACACGGGGTATTTTACTTCTATGCGGTTTTATTTGCTAACACATGAAATATTTAGATCACCACGTTACCTTTTATTGTTTCGAAAATGCCGTATTGGCCGAAAACAACATATTAACATGTTTAATAAGTTTCATTTTAGTTTTTGACGCTCTGAGCTCTCCGTGCTTAGTTACTCCCCCTTCAGAGCGCCATCACAACACAATCAGCTTGAATCCAGCTAATGAAACTACTGCAGATTGCATCAGCTTTGTGAAGTTGTAGTAGTTGTAGTTGTATCATGCTTATATCGTACTTCAAAATTTGTTATCGTGACAGGCGTAGGTGACATAGGCTCGTGGGCTGAGCATAGGACAGAATCTTACAGCTAACCGTAAGGAGGGTTCAAATAGTGCCCGGGAGAGATCGCTAGATTACTCAAACATGCATGGATGACATCTAAAACCACTTCAGGCATGTTTTTGATGAGGGAACAACGTTATAACCATAGACTGTATATATAAATGGACATAGCTAACCTGCTAGCCGCCAAGTAGGAAGTGATCATGGGCGCACTTCCAGCTCCATCGACTCAGCTCCAATTCACTTTACATTAGAAAATTGTCACTCCTCTCTCTGTAACTGCTGCTGTCAGACTCGTCATTTTGGTTTTATAATGTTCGTATTAACCCGCTCTACATGATCCTGGTATTTATTTCACTATTGTGTCTGTAAATCAAGATATGAACGTTAATAAGTGACAAATCAGCTTCCTTCTTTCCCAGAGGTCGCTAGCGTTAGCAACAGGTTTGATTGACAGCGTTACTATGCGCTCACCCCCTGCCAAACCAGCAGTGCGGGCAGGAAGGGCCGTTACCTTCAACAGCCTCACTCCGGATTGGCTCTTTGGTTGCTATGATACTCGTCGTCAGAATTCCTAATATGGAACTTGGATCCAAATTCGCCGCTATAACTGCTAGCCTCGATGAGCTTCATTTTGCGTAATACCCCCCTCTTGACCCAACTTTTCGGTTTGGTGTTGCTTGTTCAAAGGCTAGTCCTCCTGTGGCATGTAGACCTATCTTTTTTGAATTGGCCTGAGGTTATTTTTCACCATTGTGTGAGACAGACAAAGAGCGCTGTCGAAAGGTCACCTACAGGAGGTGCGTAGAGGGTGAAAGGGCACTGGAGATCAACAATAAGACTGATAAAGTAATGAGGAGTAAAGGATGCATCAAACATGGGGGAGGGTCAGGTCTTTTGTCCATTGTAAAGCTCTTCGATAGCATTATGATGGACTACTACACTATTTGCAGTGTTTGCATTATCTGAAAATTAATATTACTATCCATCTTGGACGTTTTGGTTTTCTTTTTTCAAATATTGATCTCAAAAGATTAAAGAGGTAATACAGCTTCACCGAATGTGATCCAAGCAGCAGAACTATAAAAAAAATACATAAAATACAGAAACGGGTATATAAGAGGATGCTATCTGATATAAGTCGCTCATTTTTCTTTTACTTTTAAGGCACCATTGCACTACACAAGTAATTTCATAGATTTATACAAGGACATCAGTTCATTTCTATACCGTCTTTGAGTTACATTATATTGGCAAGACAATAGCTGTGTAAATATTAATCCTTCATGTTTTCTTTTGCATATACAAAAATAAGTAATAAGAACAAGTACATAAACAGGGGACTTTTAATTTGCTGTAAAAGTCCCCTGTTTATGTACTTGTTCATTTAGATCCCCTTTTGTATCCGTAGTGTATTGCGTCAGCCATTGTTCCTGTGGCCATTTTAAATTTCAGTAGTTACACGTACGCTTACAGTTATGAATTGTATGTTTCATTATTTATACCTGTACGGATAGCCTCTCCACAGATCTGACCTGTAATTTGGCTGGGTGGCGTCAGCTGCTGCAACTCTCCATGGAAATACGTGTAATTCCATACTTCAGAATTGTCCAGGAAGGTATAACATCTCCATGGAGACAACCAAGTGGCACTATACCAGAAAAGTTACATAGTGAACCTTAAATTTTTTAACTGGAACTATCCCAATCCATGTGCCCATATGTTCTCATATAATACTTATATATATGTAGGTCAGAGCTTGGGAGTTATAGTAGTAAGATGTTTGTTTATTTGTTGCCGATATTAGCCAATAGCATCTTTTAATATTTTGGCTCTCTAACAAGGCTGAAGAGATGCTATTTTTAAGACGGCAAAAAGCCAGGGAAGATATGATAACTTTTCAGAGAAGCATTTCATAGCGTCAAAGCGAGACAGGAACGCGATCAAAGACGTGCCAAAACTGGGTGAGGCGGCTCGGGGAAGGGAAGGCGGGGGCTGGCTTTTTGGGGATGGGGGGGCTTTGCGGGACCCCACCTGGCAGGGGCAGCTTGACAGGGCGAGTTTTGGTGCTCGGGCAGATGCTAGCTAGCGCGCAAGAAAGGTGCGCTAATCACCTCTGAGGGTTGTTTTTCCGACGCGAAGCGAGATCAGAGCCGGGCTAAATAGATTCTGTTGGTGCCAGAACTGTGCGTACTTCAAAACCAGATACAGAGGCAGAGATAGAGGGCTGCTTTCATTAGGAACTTCAACGGGCTCCATGGCAGCGCTGTCAAAATCCACGGAGGAGGTAAAAAGTGATGTCAGCTAGGAGGATTTTGAGAGGAGCTAGGAAAGATATTTTAAAACATATTTTGGGCAGATAGAGCTATACTTTCGGTTATGACTTTAAGTTTTAGGTGCAATATTGTAACAGCATTAGCTAACATCGCATGTATGAATATGTTTGCGTGAGTGGTGGTAGTTCTGGTTGGATGGACCAGAGGCACAGATTGGCAGCCATGGATCAGTCAGAATGCCCCAGGGCAGCTTCGACTACAAACATTGACCGGAGAAAAAAAAAAATCCAAGTCTCTCCCTGTCTTTTAGTATTGCTTTGTTGAGTGCGAAGGGCTTGAATAATGCAAGCTCAAAAAACGGCCATACACCTTGTGATGTCATCAGGTTGTGGCTTTCCAGGAAGTCCATCTCTGTGTTTTCCAAGTCTATTCCCATTTACCAGATTTTCAGTGCACAAATTTGCTTCACTAAAATGCGTTTTAAGCTAGCAGGTTTGTAGTTTTACACCAAAAATCACGCTATGCTAACAACTGTGGTTAGTTCTACGCTTAAAAATACGGGTTGACAACTTTTACTTGTTTGCATTTTATATTCAGTATTTTAAATAATGATGCACTAAACCGGCCTTTTCAGTTCGAATACCAAAATGTTAGATTATATACATTAACACAGAGGAAAAATAACAACATTTATTACTTTAAACCCCAATGAACGCATTCTGAGTCAACATTGGCCAGTCAATCCATCAATTTTATTCAGAATATTGACCGAAGCCATATCCTGGATCCGATATCCGAGCCAATCTCTGATACCCATAATGGTGCAACTCTACTATAATCTTTAAAGTTGAAACGCCAAGGCTAAGGGCGTTGAGTTGAGTTTTTTGTATTGCCATTGTAACCACCTTCGTAATGGCAGTGTTTGACTTCGAGCCATTACCGTCCCCTTGTCAAAGTCATCACAACCGCGACCAAATTAGACCTGCCGTGACTGAAAAGGTAGGACAAAATGACCAGGACGCGCCACGGACTAAATGCATGGAACGGCAGCCAGCTATCCGTTCACACACCCACCTGTGTGTCTAGGCGAGAAAGAAACAGAGATTAGTTAAAAAGCAGACTAAAATGTCAAAACATATTCACAAAATGTATTTTTTTAGTCTATACTAGGCCTGTCACGATAACAAATTTTGAAGCACGATATATCGCTAGAGAGATGTGCATCGATAAATGATAATATTGAAACCATTTTTAAATAGACAGTACCTAGAAGTGACTTATTCAACTATCTACAGCTCAAATCTTATCGTATTACCACAAAAATACCCCAAATACCCCTCTTTTACAAAGAAACTGTACACACGATAATTATTGAGCCCTCAAAACCCATTGTTCCAGCTATAGTGATTCTCGTGACAGGCCTAGTCTATACTCCCAAAAGATGCGGCTAAGACAGGCTAATAAACTCCCTGTCTGGTCCTTATTGTTGGCAGGTGGCCCAGTAAACCACTAAGGAGCAGGTTGGCCTCATTTTCAAACTGTTTTGGGCTTTTTTCGAAAATGGTGAATTGTTAAATTGTGGTGCCAGTGTTTTGCAAAGCTGAAAGACAGAAATATCAAAGTTAACCCAGATCGGAACAACTGCTTTATACCCCAAAATTTAAACTTACGTAATCAGTGAAAGTTTTGCTCAAGTTTAATTATGCAACCTTTTTGCTATGGAGTTCGGGCCAAGTTTTCTTGGCGTTAAAATGCAAAATAGATGGAATCACAGTAGGGTTTCAGAACATGAGTTAGGTGCATCATTATCTCAAATAAGGGGTTGTAAAAATAACTAAATAACTAAAGTAGGCCTGTACAAATTTGTATTATAAGAATGTGTTGGTCCACTTCCACTCATATAGTCTTTGGATTTAGCTGAATTTTGAATTTTGTCAATAGAACCCATCAATGTGCTCTAACTTGTATCTTGTCTGGTTGAGGGTCCCCAACCTGCTTGTCTCCATGGAGATGTTATCACTTTGTTCTTAATGTCCCACTGTACAATGCTAATCTAGACAAGCAGGTAACGCCATAAGGCCTAGTTACAGGTCAGATCTGTGGAAAGGCGACCGGCTCAAAGTAAGAATGCATGTTTTTCAGGGTATTTTTAAGCAATGAAAACACTTTGAATAAACGCAAGATATAGTTGCCATACTACTACTACATACATACTACTATATACTAATGCCGCGCTGGGGAATGTTCCAGGCAAAGCAGGTGGCGGACCCTCCACTTTAGAAGTTGCACAGTGCACCTTCATCAAATGCAATTAATGGTACCAAAATGATCATTCGTAATGGTCATAAATGGTTTATATAGCACTTTTCCACCTTAAAGGCAACCACTCACACACACATTCATACACCAGTGTACGCAGACACTTGGTGGGTTAAGTGTCTTGCCCAAGGACACAACAACAGCATTCATCTGTGGGAGCTGGAATCGCACTGCCAACCTTCAAATCAGTGGACAAACACTCTACCAACTGAGCTACTGTTGCCCCCAATCAATTGTATTAGCTGGACTAAAATGACGAAAGCTCCAAGTACAAGCTTTCGATTCTTTTTAATAGTAAAAAGATCAGTGGTGTGCCAGTAGTTGCTGATAGTGACGGTACTAATGGCGGCGAGGGTATCCTAGTTAACTGCAACTTTTACTTGTCTACAGATCTAAGTACTTAACTCAGCCTTTGCAGATACTTCCAGTATCCATCACATTTACTTAACAAGTACTATACCTGCATTTGTAATCCCACATTGGCCCATCTAGGACTCGTCACTACCCCCAGTCCCACCATTACAAGTACATTACAAATACATACAGTGTTTATACCACAACTCTTTACAAGGTTAATTAGGCGTCAAAAGTCATTCCTGATGCATAATTGATAATCCGCTGTAACTTTTCCCATCATTAAGGTAAACTCATTTATCATGTACGCGCCGTGTCGGGATCCCAAGCAGCAAAAGCACCCACTGTGTCACCCTAATTATTTTCTATGGGTCTGGCGGCTCTGTGAAAAGAGCCTATCGTTTGTACGGGCTTCTTAATATACCCCCATGTCTTTAATGCAGTATCCGGCTTCCTGCCTGATGGAATGTAATTGGCCTCGGGAGAGGGAGGGAGAGATGTAGGATGAAGGGATGATCGCTGAGATTTAGAAAGAGGAGCTCGAGTGGGCGGGGACTTCCTGGTTTGCCAAGGCAGTAGGGAACCAATAAGATGTTTTGGTGTAGGGTTGAACCTGGTTTTTAAAAATGGCAAGTTTGCAGCTGTTAGGCCTGTCACAATGAATTTTGGGGGTCAGTATTTATCATGGGGATTTTTTTGTAGTAGTGGGTAATTTTTGTGTAATTTTAGTTCATAATTCAAACGTCTACAGCTCAAATCTTACCATATTGCAGAAAAAATTACCAAACTAATGTGTTAAGTGTTGCTCTGTGTGTTCATTCATTTAGCTCAGCAATATTTAACAATTTACAATACTTTTTGCGAATACTTCGGCTTCATGGTTTGGTTTCACTATTATTGTTTATCGTCTATAATTACTTTACAATATATTGCACTTCAAAATGTGCTATCGTGACAGGCCTAGCAGTGGCGCAAACTTATTTTATTTTATTTATATTTCCTCACTTTCCTAACCCATTCAAAATCCTAATTATTCACCATGATGAGTTTAAGCACGTTTCACAACTTTCATGGAGATGTTATTGCTTTGCCTGGAATGTTTATATGGCTTCAAATTATTCTGTCTTGCACTTGCTTAATTATGTGTTATTACTCAGTTCAATTTATTTATAAAGCACATTTAAAATACATCTTAAGCTGCCCAAAGTGCTTCACATAAAGTCAACAAAAACGGATATACATAAAATACGACACATAGGCAAAGAACAATAAAACAATAAAACACCACTGCTCAAGAACAGGAGGAAGTGTCTGGGGTGGGGGAAGCCTGGTAGCCCTTGCTTAGACTGCTGTCCCAGGGACCCCAGACAAGCGGAAGAAAATGGATGAATGGAGGCTCAAGAACACCTTGAAAAACCCGCTTTCTTACTTTGAGCGAGGTCCCCTTTCCACAGATCTGACCTTTAATTTGATAATCTGGTCACCTGCTGATTCATGAAGATATAGAGATCGACCGATATAGTTTTTTTCATGGCCGATGTGATACCGATTGTTTAGAATCCAGAAAAACCAAAGGCTGATAAACTCTACCAATATTTTTGGCCTGAAAGTGAAGGCAAATCGATTATTTTCCCCAAATGATTTTTTAAAATTTGAATTTACTGCAAACCCATCCTCAGCTCTGTACAGTGTCCTCTTCATGGTACAGTGTTCAAATAAAGATTTATGCGTGTCTTTAGGCAACTGGTTGACAAAAAACAAAATATCGACCTTTGCTTTAAGAGATTTAAGTCTGAAAGCTGATGCGCTAAAACGCACCATATTACAGAAGATTACAGACAAAGCAATAACATCTCCATGGAGACAAGAAGGTGGCATAGCCTTTACTAGAAAAGTTCAACAGTGCACCTTTAACAAAATGATCGTCATACTCCGCCTGAACAGAGACGTGACTGGTAGCAGTAGTAATTTGTAAGGAAAAGCCCAGTCTACTTTGTCTTCCCCGCGTTAATGAACTGGTTGCTGCCTCTACCTTTAAGAGCGCACGTCTATCGGCCTGGGGAATCTCAAATTGACAGGCGACGACCTGGTTTCGGCTCGGCGCTACTCTCAAGCAGCTGTTAGGTTGTAGCAAATAAAAGGGGGCAGGTAAAGTATGAGCGGAGCAAAAACACTGGGTCATCTGTCAACAACATGGCACAGGTAATGGAGCACCCAAGGGAGACATATGGGGCTTCGTTTAAAAAGGGAAACGGGCCTTGTAGGAAAAAGTCGACTTCTTTATATTGAGGCGATCCAGGATCTGTCATTTATGCTCCCAGAGGGTTTGTGTCCAACCATTTGTCATACATGCTGCCACGGAGTATTGCTATTGATTGATTGTTGATTTTTCTTACATACTGGATTTTTCTCTGAAATTTGGTCCCAAGCATAGACTGTATATATAAATGCTAACCCGTTCCAAACAGGAAGTGATCATGGGCGCGCTTCCGGATCAATCGACTCTGCTGCTGTGAGGCTCGTCATTTTGGTCCTAAAATGTTCATATTAACCCGCTCTAGGGGCGTTACCTTCAACAGCCTCTGAAGTTTGTCAGTTCAGATTTCAGTCTTTTTGTCAATTTTTCTGGACGTGTTTAAAATGTCAACGTTGAACAGAACCCTTTTATTAAAACACAAATCACAAATCTAATCGCATTGCTTGTCTGAAAAATCTGAATTAGACAGTTTTCCTAAATCGTTCAGCTCTATCAAATAATTCCTACAGACCTTTTTGGAACCACAACACAAATGTTACCCAAGGTCCAATGCTAAGGTGACCCCCGTGTCAGTCTTGGCCACATCTGTTTAACCATTCCTCATTTTAGCTTCATAATGACACTTAATTCCATCAGACTAAATAAATTGGTTGCGCTTTCTACCCATGATTCATCCATCAGGTTTTTCGAATTTCTGATTGGCTGTCCGGGCGCCAGGTGTCGGCGGTGTCTCGGGGCAGCTAATAGCCCCCCATAGCCCACCTCTGGTACGCTGTTAGCGACCGGGAAACATCTGTGAAACATGCTAGCGCTGTCAAAGCTAGCCGTCTAGTTAGCGGCAAGTACTACGTTACCTAATTAACAGCGCAACCCTGCAGACAGCGCGGCAGGTGTCCGGGAGAGAGTGGGCCCTCGTGGGAAATCGCTCGAGACCCCCAGAGAGGATCATGGGTAGTGGAGAGATTTTTGTTCTAGAAATAGTAGCAGTAGAAAGATGGTTTCACGGTGTGCTTATACATATAGTGAATAGTGTGAGCCTATACCTTGAACTTGTTGGGTAATTGGGTATGTAGCAGCGCTTTAAATCGTGGATTCACTTCTCATTATATGAATGACACGCAGCCGTTCAAGTATTAAAACGACCACTTCTTTTTAGCCAAATGCACAAAACATGTAAACGAACTGATACTGGCTGATTAATGCCCTAGGCTATTTTTATAGCCTAAGGGGCAGTGCAACTGATAACTGCTAATAAGCTACAACTAATACTACAACTACTTTCTACTCCTATAGCTACTACACTACTACTATTATTACTACCACTACTAGTATTATTACAACCACTACTACTACTACTACTACTATTACAACCATTACTACTACTAATACCACTATTACAACCACTGCTACTACTATTACAACCACCACTACTACTACTACTACTGTTACAACCACTACTACTACTACTACTACTACTACTATTACAACCACTGTTACTACTACTACTTCTACTATTACAACCATTACTACTACTAATACTACTATTACAATCACTACTACTACTACTACTACTCCTACTACTACTACTACTACTATTACAACCACCACTACTACTACTTTACTACTACTATATTAATACATATATTTTGAATTATTTTGAATTGGTTGAATTATGATAATTCAAAATTCAAAGTTTATTCAATGTAGGTTGCAGACTTCTTATTATGTAAATGTTTACCTGCACTGCAGCTGCTCCTCTCCTCCTTTTCCCTCCTCCATTTTGACAAACATCAGCGTGACCCGAGTGACAGAAACACAAGCAGACCCTGAACACATCATTACACCTGTCTATCTGCCTTCACAGCCGCGCCGCACATCCGATCCTGCCTGTACCATAAAAACAAAAGAGCTGCTTGTTTTTCCGAGCCCCTGGGTGCTGCTTTTATTTATGACACGCATTTGGGACCTTGTTTACTTGTTTAGAGCTCTGCATTTGCATTCAAAGCCTCTATTTGCACCTGTGTTTAAAAAGTGAATCTTGTCGTAACCAAGAATTTAAGCAGTCGTGTGCTAACGTCAACATTACCAAAGGTTAGCGGTATCGGTCGGTTTGGTTTTAGTCACCAAAATGTGTAGCCTGTTAGTGAGCTATCTAGAGATTTTTATTTTTATTTTTTTGGTATTTATATATAAAAAGGAAGGTTAAACAAATTATTCACAAGTTTAATCTGTCTTTATATAAAGATTAGTACTTTTTTTCGGCCAAAATAGCTGTCTTTGCATGAGCTCCCCCTGCAGGTGTAGTCTTGGGAGTGCAGTTTGGGTCAGATACATAGAGCAGGCCTGTCACAATAAATACTATATAGGCTTATCGTTCAATACATGGTAGATGGAACAGTTATTTTGTGGGGTCAATATTTATTGTGGTTACTTTTTCTTGGAACTAGTGGGGAAGATTTAGTTATTTTTCAGTACTGCAGGTAGGATAAAATAAGACTTCGGCTGTATAGAGTTGAATAAATGAGTTCTATGGCTCATTAAGTGTTTGAAATATGGCAACTCATGTTCATTAACAACACTGTACAGAAACATTTTTAGGGGGAAATCCTGCTTTAGGGTTATTGTGTATTCAATATTATTATTTATCGTCTATATTTTCTTCAGCAATATTCACCTTATTCCGAAAATTGCTGTGGGCGCCGCCGAGGGATGGGACAATAAATAATAAAATCGTTTATCGTGATAAAAAGGGTAAACCATAATTGTTCGTGGGACATGTTTTATAATTAAGATAATCGCCAACAGAGATAATTGCCAGAATGTTCCAAAAAAAGCTACTTATCTACAGGGGAGTTGACGGGGGGGCAAAGGGGTCTGTTGTCTCACGCCTCATTGTCTTAGGGGCCCAGAATTTGACCCTCTTCCTATCAGTTTGTATTAGATGGGGGCCCATGTGAGGCTTCTTGCCCTGGGTCCCAAAATTTCTGTCGACGGCCCTGCTCGTCCATAATCTTCTCTGTTAGATCGTAGTTGTTTTCACTGATAACAAAGAACAATTATATAAAAGTTATTTAAACATGGAACTTATTCATAACATTAACATTATAATTATTCATATCCATAACATTTTTAAAATATCAGCAACTTTTATCATTATTGTGATATTATCGTTAATCGCAATTATTTTCGCCATGATAATCACAACACAAAAATTTAAATATCGTCCCATAGCGCTGCCATCGTCTTTCGGGTTGTATTATTTTGCATGGAGCTGCCGATCTTGACACCAAATAAGTTCTATAGGGACAACAGAGCCATTTTAAAGCCTCCAGAGAACTGGTGCAGTGTTGACTTGTTGGTCACATGAACACAGAATGTTTTATACCAATTAACACTACTTTATATTAGATTTTAGCCATGAATAGGATTCTTTTAAGCGGAAATGCCACCACAAAGAAGTGTGGTTTAGTCTTATTTACCGCAAAAGTGGGCGGGGCCAGGTCAATATCGTATTTCAAAATTTGTTCTCGTGACAGGTCTACGATATAGTAATTATCTTGACAGACCTAACACGGAGATACATAATCGTGTTGAGAGCTTTTGCCACTCCCCCTTTTTAATCAACTTTTCGATAAGAAATACATATCTTAAGTCGACCAACTGTTTTTTTAGCCGACTGCAGCCCTAATAGCGATTTCATGATGTCACATTATTTTGAGAAGAAACATCAAGTGTATACAGGGATAAAAATTCTACATATGTAAACAGCATATCCCAAATACTGCCATAACCGGGATGTGGCTAGTAACCGGGATACTCAAGCGCATGTGAACGCACTCAGTGATTCACTATTGACACCATGACAACAGTGAAATCCTTCATTCACATTGTTTAATAGAACACCATGCTGTAACCAACTTTCTGAAATCAAACTTTCTGAACAAAAAACTTAAGTTGTCCAATTTTCCTTCGAAGTCTCCTCCAAACTTTTACTGACTGGATTGGCTATAGACCTCTCGACAAAAAGCCCCAAGCTGATCACTGACAATTTGAACAGGTCGGGGCTTGATTCGATTCAAATTAGACTAATTGCTCCGCCACAGGTTGGCAGTTCCGTCCCAGCACAGACTCTTGTCCTTGGGCAATACACTTTTACCCACCTCGTTGTTGTCAGTGAGTCGTGCCCGCTAGGAGCTATAGGTGCACATTGGTAGCAAGGCTGTTGTTAACCCAATTGCATTTTTTATTCAAAGCCTGCCCCGTGTTTCCCACTGTACAAATGAGATATGATTTTTTTTCCAGTTGTCTTGCCACAGAAATGTACCCAATTCATTTGACTCCACTCATTCAGTTTGTCAGACGTGTTATTAGGCCGTACATCATCAAAATTAGACAGTCAGTGAACCGCCCCACACATATTAGCAGGCCACCACTTTCGCAAAGCCCTCAATTCAATCTTGCCTTTGCTCTCAATAAGGGACAGTCTATTTTTACCCTCGGCGGCAGCAGCAGTAGCGGTGCAGGGGGGCTGGGGGCTGGGGGGGTAGGTAGTACTTGCATAGGGATTCCCTCACACAGAGATGATATACTGCCGTAGGGGGGGGTCCCAAGGGAGGACCACCAAATTGCTGTTGAATTGCTTTACTGAGCGCGTGCAGTTCATATGGAGTACATAGCCGCATATAACGTCAATGTTTGGCCTTTGCTCTTATAGAAAAAAAAATAAATAAATAAATAAAATAAATAAATACATTAAAAAAATGCATAAAAATAAATAAA
>KN484079.1:0-30607 GCA_000787095.1 Periophthalmodon schlosseri
TATGGCATTCAATTTATCTATCTCCATGGTGGAAACACCGCAAGGCAAAGTTACAGATCAGATCTGTGGAGAAGTGACCTGCCCACAGTAAGAATGCATTCTTATATTGTCAAGATATTTTTAACAATAAAAAACTTGTAACTGAATAAATGCAAGATATACAAGTTTAATGCCATACTGTGGAACATTCCAGGTGATGCAATGACACATAGACAGTCAGATGGAATACCAGAGAAGTTACATACTGCACCTTTAAGCCGTCTTTTTGCCTGGTATAGTTACTTACAAATGTTTATGATAATACAATGAGGAACAAAGTGTGGTTTTGTGATTCCAGTTTGCTCCATGTTGTTTTTAGACTCTGATGGAGAATTTTAGACTCTGGGGAGCCACCATAGTAGTCTCATGTATTAATGCAAAACAATGAATATCGATAGTTTTTTATGTTATTTTTTACAGTGCATCAACGCTTTCATAATGAGAGCCTTATGTTAGATTGCACAGCTTAAGAAGTGACCTTATAGAAGATGTATAAAGGATCCATCAAACTTTGAAACAGCTAGACCAATGAAATACAGAACTGTTGCTACCTACTCATAGAAATAATATGGCAGCGACACACTGTAAAACACATGGATTTTAATGTTTTTTCATCATCAACATCAAGGCAACTTGGATTACACTGCAATAATATCAATAAGGCACCATATTTGACTTCTGCTCGCGTGGGGCAGAGGGTTACAGTCCACACATGTACATACACGGAACAATGGAAATACTTATGTGCTCTTGTGCTGATGAATGCTGCTGGCTCCACCACTGTTACCTTTGTGAATGACATGTTTGCATAATTAAAACATGATTAATGTTTGATGGACATAATGCACAGCAGTTAATGGGTCTATTCGTCAATATAACAACTAGCATAGACCTAATGTTAGCACGACATATACAAAACAAAAATTATTCAAAATATGAACAACATGTAATTAACTTTACCACACAATGTAGTACATAAAAACAATTACAAGTAAAAGGAGAAGGAAGAACTTCAATGCACTGTGGCATGCTTGGCAAAGTAATGAGGTTTAGTGCCACCTAGTGGATATACCTTGGACTGTCCAAAGTGTTTCTGCATGTGCTCTCTTCATTTTCTTTTGCCAAACAATGTATGTAAGCAAAAATGACAATAAATCATAATACAATAATCATAAATAAGATGGTTATAATTAACCTTGAGAAGGGGAACTAACTGGCTTTTATTATCTTTATTTAAGCATTCACTTGGTCCCTTCATGAAATCTAAAAAACTACAAAGCTTCTACAACAATTTGTAATTTATATTAGGTTTAAATTCAGGTCTGAGCACCCTGAACCAAGCCCTTCCAGTGTATCAGGTTTCTAATATGTGCAAAATCTACATTTTAATCAGATCACAAACACAGTCGCAGCTAACACTGTCTGGGAAGAAGGGCTCACTTTAACATAGAACTATTTAGCAACATGACAATACAATAACTCTATCGGACGATTATATCACTCCTGAAATGACTGTGGATATTTACTTCACTCTAAACTAAAAGCAATCCTTCAGTGACCCTGTTATTCAGATTGTGCAACAAACTAAAGTAAGGCGAAATTACTGTCCTTTAAAAGAAACTTTGGCAAAAGTTTTGGCAAAAAGATTAATTCAAGGCTACAAGATAATAGGGTGTTGGATGAATGTTGAAATACAATGAGTGTGCAGTTGCGTACATAGAATTTAGTGACAGGGTAAAGCATTTCATAGTAATTTGACTGAATTTGAATGAATTTGACTACTGCAAATATTTATCTTTAATTGCTCTAGATGAAGACAGGTTTATACCTTTTTGCCTTTTATCCCAGCTCAGTGGGCATAAATTAAATCAGAAATTAAACATGTGTATTACAAAGAGCTAAACTAATAAATTAGGATTAAAATAACTCTTAATATTCTCAGTGCTAGCTTGAGTCTCCACAGCAGAGAGGAGCTCCTACCCTCTGGCTGCGGGTTGAGGTCCCTTTAGTGGACAGGGCTTTGGCAGCTCAGCCCTGCCCCCTGATGTCTGACTGAGGAGGCAGTCTTCATTCCTCTCAGCTGTTCCTTTGTGGCTCCACGTGCAGTGTCGGCCACACTCCACACAGAAACTGAAAACACAATACAATTTTATCAAGAACATTATAATAACATTAAGAGCTTTTAACCAAGTTATGGGGGTGTTGTTCCCTCAACATTAGCTTATCCAAAGTTGCAAATTGATTGATTCAAGCATATTTGAGTTCTCATGTACTGTCCTGTATTTAAGGCTTGAGTGCTCAGAAAATTTATGTTTTCATGTAGCACCTATCCCCGCGCCCATCCCCTGTACTGCGATTCATTATTTGAAAAATGAAGACTCAGAGTTGTACATATAAGGTTCAACAATGTCGCCATTCTTCAAAAATAAAATCAGCTACTTGCTACTGTGAAATGTCACTATGAAGATGTGAGATTCTCAGTTTTGAACAGGAAGTCAATGGACCTGTTTCTATTATTAAGCTGTTTTGTATCGATTTACAAACATACCTTCACTTTTGGTCTGTACTTGAGGTAGGTTGCTCTGATTTGCAGGCTGAAAGGAAAATGTTTGTATAGGTTGTTATTTATAATCAGAAACAAAATCAAATTTTTTGATACAGTTTGCAAACAGAAGCCCACCTCAAAAGTATGTGCAGGTAAGAACCAAGGCCTGTGAAGATGTGCCACCATGCATGAAACTGTGTCATCACCACTCCAACACCAGAGGGCAGTGTTTGTCTGCTGGCTCTGAACAGGCAGAAAACTCAACGTGTTAATTGTTTTTGGTTGTTCTTTAAAGGTTCACAATGTGACTTTTCTGGTGGGGTGTGCACTAACTGCTGGTCTCCATGGAGATGTTCTTGCTTTGCCTACATAGAATGTCCCACAGCATGACATTAAACTGGACATGGAGGATAACACCTCTCGGTTTTTTTCAAGGTGTTTTTGAGCAATAAAATGTGTTTCTGACTAAATGTAAATGTGTGTTTAATGCCATATTGTGGAACATTCAAGGGAAAACAATGACATCTCAGACAAGCAGGTAGCAGACCCCTTCCAGAAAAGTGACATAGTGTACCGTTAAATGAATGAATAAATAAATAATGCTATAAATAATTAGTTCATTCTGCCGCAAACATTGATCTTGGTAATGTATAAAGACAACAGAGTTTTAATTCAAAGCTTTTTGATAATAAAAACTCACTGTTTACGATATGCAGTCATCTTATGTCAAACAGTATGTACCTTAATGAGTCACAAAATATGTTGTCAATATTCCACAGTAGAAATCCCAGCATGAAGATTCCTAAGGAGGTGTAGCACAGCGGCCTCAGCCACGGGTACACCCTATAAAAGAAATACTGATTGTTAGAAAGTGTGTGTAGTATGGCCTTGATTTAGATAATATGTGATCTTCAGCCACTCACCATGTAACAATAAAGACCGATCGTATCACCAGGCACGCTACTAGGGCCCCATACATCACCTAGAAACAATAACAAACTCTTAAGTGTAAACCCTCCAACATCTTTAGTTTATCTGCTGCATATCAAGTCTATTGCTTAGAACTACAGCCTTTGGTCATTCCTACAGCATTTGGGTGGTTGCCATTTAGTTGACAGTTGGAGACAATGCACCACCCAAAAACAGTGTGATTTGTAAACAAAGGCTTTCCATAGAGATGAAGAAAGGCAGAATTGTGGCACTGTGCCGTTGTTAATAACAACACAAAACTGTGTCTTTAAGTCACTGACAGTATGTATAATTCATCGTGTTAAATTTCAGTAGGCAATTAGTCTTTCTTTGAATAGAGGGAAGTTGTAGAATTAATTGAACCCTATATATCACACTACAAACTGTATAGAGGTTATGTAGTGACATCATTCTATTCAAAAAAAGTTCCTCAACATTCCGACTGAGTGGCACTGAGGCAGAACTATGGGCAGAATAACAGACAAAATGTGTTTCTTTGCTTTTTATTGCCTCGTTTGTGTCTGTGGTACTGTTGTTTTTGCCCCACAATAATTATTTCCGCAACACACAGACTCAGAAACATGTTATTTAAGGAGAGAAAGGTCATGAGTTCAAATGATCCCAAAGTTTACATCAGTTTAGTTAATTTGTACTGTTCTGTATCCACTGTAAAAACTTGAACATAATGATTTTTAATCTGTATGGACTGTAAGAAACATAATGCATTAGACATGGTGACATTTTATTGTATTTTACTGCTGATGTTAATGATGAAGTGATAGTCTTATAATGTAATTGTAATGAAATGTGTATTTCTAATGTGTGTTCACCTGCCCAGGGATTGCAGATGGAAAGAACAGTAGCTAAATCTGGTACAAATCATCTTTTTTTGTGTAAGATTAATTAATTTGTACATGGTCTGACAAATAAAGAAGAAAGAAAGAAAGTCTGTAGAGTGTAGTCTGCATTGTCCCTGTTGTTTAACTCTTAACTGGTTTTCGACTACTACTTTACTTGATTTTTTTGTTTTAATTGTCAGGTACAAACTAAATATTTAGCAGAGCTGTAGACATTGCATTTAGTGGACTGTAACAGCTTTTTTACATTTTAAATGTGTTTTGAGCTAGTCCCGTGCGAACGCTCATGTCTGTGATCTGGGCTGTTTTTCGTAGTGCATTTTCGTAGTGCTAATAGTGATTCAAAATCTCTCTACACCCCAATGTAGGTCCAGATATGAACTAAATTAATAACATGAATTTGCAATGAACCATAATCTAATCCAGTTATTGGTTTTCCATAATTAAAAAATAAAAAACATAAAACAAACTGCAGTAAAGAACGTAACCCAGTACAATGTTTTGGTACAAAGTTTGTAAAGCTTGGATGGAGGACTGTGTCAGTGTGAATGGATTAGGAATGGGAGAGACTACGGCTGTTTCATAAGAAATCTGATCACGTGGATGTCATTCTGATCGTCGATCACATCAACGTGGTAAGGTGCATTCTGCTAAAACAAACTTAAATAAAAGCAACGTTGGTGACGTGACGGATGAAAAGACTCTTGTCATATTTCAGTTTGTTTATCAAGCCCCCATTTCCAGAATAAAATCCATTAAAACGAGTAGATTACTGACATTGCTTGTCCCATATGAATGCACACAGAAAAACACAGACTAGTGATGTGACTTTCGGCTCCTTTGTGGGATCTTTTGGATCTGTTCCTTTCAAAGAGTCGTTCAAAAGACTGGCTCTTATACTATGTATTTATATGACAGAAACTGATGTGAGAACTAATTTTAACAACAAACTACCATATTTTCCGGACTATAAGTCGCACTTTTTTCATAGTTTGGCCGGGGGTGCGACTTATACTCAGATGCAACTTATATGTGAAATTATTAAAATATATAATTTCACATCTTCGTTATTGTCACACTGACAACTGCACGAGGGCGCTCTAGGCTTGTACCAGTATGGCAGCCACGGAGAAGCGGTGCTTCATCTACTTCCAGAGCAGGCGGAGTTGTTCAGAAGCGACACGGAAGACGAAGAATTCAATGGATTTAGTGATTTGCAGTGAGATCGAGAGTAAACTTGCTAGCTTGTTTTTATTCTTGAATTATCTGATTAACTGTTAATATCTTATGTTAACATACCAGGCACGTATTCAGTTCGCTGTCTGTGCTTCACGTATGTTATGTTAACGGTTGATTTATATATGTTGCAGACCACTAGATGGCGTATTTGCAATACCTGTAAGAAAGTTTACTTGACTTGTTTTCTTTTATACATTTCATATTTAATTTCCCCTTATTTATTTCCCCTTCACTTATAAGACCATAAAGGTGATCATTTTTCATTTGGAACAATATTGTAAATGTTTAGTTTATCATAAGTCTAGTTTAAGGTCACAAAAACTACTTCCTATTTTCCGGTTCAGCCTTTTTTTATGTTAATGCTAAGTCTTACCTGACAGAGCACTATTTAAGAAACAATTGAGAAGTAAAATATAAAGTTTCACCGGTTTGTTTACTAGCAGGCCAAAGTGGTTTGTATATTTTCCATGTGTTCATATGCAATTTTGTGTGTATATGTAATATGAGCAGAGCTTATGTTATATTTTATGTATTTGCTAGTTCTACAGCGTGAACTGTGATGAAGAAGTAAGACCACAGTAAACATCAGCGAAAAGAACTCTCGTGTCTCTCGTGTTTGTGGACAAGCATATGTTATGTTAGCGTAGTTATCTGATTAACTGTTAATATCTTATGTAAACATACCAGACACATATTCAGTTTGTTGTCTATGTGTTACGTTAGCGTGTTGTACTGCTGTTCAGCCTGTTGTTCTCCATTTTATTGTTATTATTATAACTTGCCTTTAAAGATAAAACGTCTGTTCTTGGTCTCGGATTTTGTAAAATAAATTTCTTCAAAAATGTGACTTATAGTCCAGTGCGACTTATATATGTTTTTTTCTTCATTATTACACATTTTTTTTGCTGGTGCGACTAATACTCCGGAGCGATGTATAGTCCCGGAAAATACGTAATAAAACATTTCACTATAATAATAATAATAATAATCGCTATAAAAATGCATACAAATTAGGCAGAAAAAGATTTGGTTCTTTTAAAAAACTAGATCTGGTTATAACCATTCACGTTAAGGAACCGTTCAAAAGAGCTGACTTGTTCACGAACGTCACATCACTAACACAGACGTTGTGGGGTGAATTCAATTTTACAGATGTCCCTGGGTAAATCTAATCCCGTGCTAATAGGGCTATCGACAGTCTATACCTTTGCCACTTACTAATGAGGCTCCAAAGGTTGTCATCTGCATAACCTCTATTTGGTTGTCAACATCAAAGTCAAGAATTCCAATTCCAAAAATGTAGTAACTGTAGTAACTGCACATAGTAGTAATGCCGAGGTTTTATCTGATTTTTTATGGGAAAAATGGTATAAAACCTTAATTATTATTTGTTAAAATATTTGTCTAAACTCTAACTTCTTTTGCAAAGGGAAACATATAGCCTGTATCTTAGACTTACACACAAAAATAATAAAATAATTTGAACATTAAAAACCGTTTTCTCACATACCTGATGAAATACTGGCTCCTTCCACTGTAGATAAACCTAAACACAGAAACGATCGTTACTGTGGACTCAATAGACAAACGCATGTGTCTGATGATAGTGCACTTACCACAGTTACAGATATACTGAAGAATAATAATAATGCAATTAGAAAGAAACTTATAGTCTTCTCTTGTTTGAAGCATTCATACCTAAGGAAAAATAGCAAAGGATTATAGAAACTGGAGATGTAAGGTCAGGTTAAATCAATAGTCCCAATGCTCTCAATGTATGGGAAAAATCTATGGACAAAGTTTTTGTCAGCCCAAAAGATTGTTTTACAGACACAATCCCATAGACTGTATATATAAATGGACATAGCTAACTCGCTAGCCGAAATAGGAAGTGATTATGGGCGCACTTTCGGCTCCATCGAATCTGGCTCCAATTCACTTTACATCGGAAAACTGTGGCCCCTTTCTCTGTAACTGAGCCTCGTCAATTCTGACCTTAAAATGTTCGTATTAACGCCTTATACATGATTCTGGTATTTTTATTTCACTCCTGATTGGCTCTTTGGTTGCTATGATACTTGGGGACGAAATTCCTAATATGGAACTCGGCTCCAAATTCGTCTCGTCTCGATGAGCTTCATTTGACTGAAGCCGAACGCTATGGGTGACGTCACACTCATTTAGTCCACTTCTTTATACAGTTTATGCACAATCCCAACATTGTGGATTCAAGGAAGAATAGTTATTGCTGTGGTAATAACTAACTAATAGAGATCTAAGATTTTGGTCTATATATCAATGAATTCAGACAGTCACTTACAAACAGTAGACAAAAACACAGGTGCTGTAGATCATTGGCAATTCGTCAAGTAACTGCAAATAACAAAAATATTAAAAAATATATTAGAATATTTATTAGATAAGCATAAGCACAAAGTCACAAGTTGTTACTGCGCTATGGGCAAAATAAAATATCCATATATAGAGGTAAGAGACATATTAACAAATGGATAATATTGCAATTGTTTTGGAGATTAGAACATCGAATATAGTTTATAATGTTTTAAATCTAGGCTTAAAACGATTCTGTTTAGCTGTGCATAGGTGCAAAGTTTTTTATTCTGCACTCTTCTCTTTTAATATGATGATGATTATTTGTGTAATTTATTTATGTTTTGATTTGTTGTATTGTTTTTTAATTCTAATTTAATTTCTTATTCTGTAAAACACTTTTCACTTAATTTGTGTACGAACTGTGCTATACAAATACACTTGCCTTGCCTTGCTTTGCCTTGCCTATAATTAAAACTGTAAAAAAATTACATCAAAACGAGACCGAAACGTCAAGTGGAAACTCCCAGACAAGCATACTGCGCAATATTTAGCATTTTTGTGGTTCATTTTGTGGTCTATTCATGTTTGTGCAATACTTGAACCTCGACCTCGAATGAACTAAAACTAGAAACTAGAAAACTTGACCAAGACACACACATTCCTGTTGTATTATTAAAATATAATCAAAATATTGTTATTGAGATAATGCAAGAAAGTTATTGATACCTGTCCATACACTCAAATAAGTAATTTATAAACCAACAAAAGTATATAATGCTGTCTAAATAGATCAAATTGCACTCCTGTACCAAGGACACCTCCAGCTTAGGCCTCGATATCTGGCCTACATCAGGTTATAATACTCCCTACAAGAGAAGCGCAGAATAACTGAAGTAGCCAGAGAGTTGTAAAGAGAAGCTAGTATTGTCCATTCAAGTCTACCTATGCTTCCATTGTAGGGAGCATTATAACCTCTGATGACATAAGCCAGATAACAAGAACTGAGCTAGAGATGTCCTCGGTTCAGTGGTGCAATTTCTCTATCAGTATCCTTGTGATTCCAAGTTGAGGATCTGCTGACATGAATTCCTTGTTTCCATGTTTGTGAGTCCATAGTTTTTCCTAAATTGTTATGAGTTTATATGTAATGATTTTAGGGTTATTAAAATGTTTAACAAGTAAATGTGTATATGTAAATAACACCAATCAAACTAAAGTACTGCGTAATATTTGCCCGGGCAACCAAAACCACAAGCTTTGACAATAACATGGGAGGGGCTGTCTGGTAATGCAAGAATGATACTGTTGATTCTGATATTGTGTAGATTTATTACGAGGATTACTTCACATTTAAAATCATAGTGTCAAAGTGTCATTTATTTTACATGATAAAATAGCATTTGTTTGTTACAATATAAAGGATATTGTGTATTATGAACCCCAAACAACCAAGAGTGCAGTCAATTAGCTTTTCCATCAACAGCTCACCTGCATTTCATAAAGCAGCGTCATGTGGAAGCACCAGGACCCAATGCCAACAGCTGCAGAAAGACAAAAATAACTTACACCTGTATTTATACAGAACAACAATTTATTTAAAGGTACAGTATGTAACAGAGATCAATAGATATGTTTTTTTTCATGGCCAATTACAATTGTTTACAATCCAGAGAAACCGATGGCCCAATATATCAGCCGGATATATTGCTCTAATAAAGTGTATCTTAACCTTACCTTAACCTTAATTACAAAAACGCTGGACATGATGGCCAAGTTGTTTATGTTATAATTTGATTCTCAAGATGATTATCCAATCAGAAAGTAGAATGAGCCTCAAATGAGTCTGGATCAAAGAGGACTCTCTCTGATCTGATACATCACTACCTAAACTACAGCACCTGTAGCTAATCATTCATGTCTAGTGAAGCCTTTGCAGCTCAGTGAGTGAATTCTGGAGGTTCTGAGCTTTCACATGAGGCCTGCCCATATACTGATAATAAGAAAGACTTGTGTCCTCTATATGTAGGTGGCAACCCAGTTTCAAGTATGATTTTTAAACCAGTAAGAGTGCAGGCTACATACTATACCTTTAAATGACACTTTAAAATATACAACATACCTGTCAATCCTATAAAAGAGCATACATAGCGGAATTCCAGTCCATCCCGAAAAGTCTGAATGGCTCCACAAATGGGAGGGATGATCATAATAAGATTGCTAACTGTGTTCCCTGTTAAAAGATACAAGAGAAAGCATTAGTGTTAGACTAGAGTGTTCAGTACAGGCATAACACACTGACGCTGGATGAGACAATAAAAGCAAAAGTGCCAGATATTTTGTTACGGCAACCCGAGCTGAGCACAAGGAGTTCACAAAGAACCCTGACTACAAAAGGCACAGGCTGTGAAGAGAGGCTATGTATTTGTATACTATAAATATTTAATGCCTGCTTAGCGAGCTATTGTTTCTAGTGTCATTTCATTGTCGTCCTTAATGCTGTGGCTGTTAAGGTGATTTAGAACTGTTTTAAATACACTACTGCCTGCAGATCAAACCTCAGCTGTATATGCAAAGTCCATCCCCTGGAGCCATGTTTTGCAGTAACTGAATGGCTTTCATGTTAAGCCCTTGTTAATGCTGCAAGCAGGACAGATCTCACCTAGATCCATAGTTTTCCTTGCGGGTGTGGTTACAGAAAGATTTCCAGGATGTGTTGTGACTATAGGGAGCTTATTAGGCGTATGCTGCAACTGACAGTTCTGCTGTGGCATGATAGCTTCAGTTTATCTAATATCGACACGTGGCTGAAGATAAAGGTCAAGGCATTTTCAGAAGACCATAGTTTTTTTTTTTCTGTGAACTTTGATTGCTGATAATATTTCTGAAGTTAATGCTAGTCTAAATGATATTTACATTACATCTGTCAGTGCCCTATGCACGCCTCTCCCTGGTACTTAAACATTTAAAGTACGAGAATAATAACATCCATATAAAAGGACTACACTCATTTGATGTGTGGCTTTGCTTTAAACCAACTCACATTCCACCTTTTGTCACCTGAATCTGCGTTTCAACGCCAAACAATTGTGGTGCGGCTGAAAACAATTACCCAGCCAAGCCAGCATGTGTGGCACTAGTTCAACCACCTCAACTGTCACTAAATGTGACGTTCTGAAAGACTGCAGCCCTTTGAACAGTTTTCTGAGTGAGACCAATACAGACAGGTCATCTATAACATTCCCTTCATATTTTATATTGAATGAATACCATTCTATTGGACATTCAGCTGACCACGTATGCCCACATACAGTGATTGTTACAGAGTAATTACTTAAACATTACTGTTCACAGGTTTGGATTATTTGTCACATGGGGCCAAAATAAGGGAAAGGGGTAGTCTAAAGGCCACACAGAGTGACAGTCATCTCTGTCTAACATGCCGGTATGTGCTGACACTTTATGGAGCATAGCAAAGCTAAGTTAAAACCTATAGATAAAAATCCTGGAGTAACCAGTTTGTTCTTAGCAGGCAAAGCACTTGTGCATCATTTCTCTTCTGGGACTAATAACCCATTACCCATGCAAAGCAGGCGAAGCTGTAACCTATTCGCTTCTTTGTGTCGGTTTTCTTCTTCCTATCATAGCTGTGGATTTACTGGGCTATGATGACTAAACCTTAAACCTGACGTGTTCAAATGATCCAAAATAAAGTGTCAGAATTAGCAGCCCCTTAGCCAGCCTCTTGTTTACGTCCAGGGGCGACGTACGTGCACAGAAGACTGTGTCCGCGCGCAGCCAAACGCTGTAAAACACATCGTTTTGGAGACAAAAACACGTTCGCGGTACTCACAGAACTCTGCGATGTAATAAGACACGACATAGTTTTCTTCACACCAGTCCAGCGTAGAGGTGGGTCGCCCCCAGTATCCCTGCCTGTCCGCGGAGGGAGCCATGATGGAAGAGAGCAGGCAGTGGGCGCTCACGGATTTGTCCCGTCTCCAGCCCGCTCCATGGTCACTCCTCCTCCTCGGCCTGAGCTCCGCGGCCAGGCCAAAGCAAACACAACTCACTGTGCTACATTAATTATTAATATGGACTCAATAGCAACGCGTCCCGCACTGTATGCGCCCGCAGACAGAACAAGGAAATGCCGAGATGAATACTACGGTCTACTGACTAATTGGCGTAAAGGGCGTGTTAAACAATATCTGCGCCTTTTAGTTACTGTAAAAAAAAGGAAAGAAAGAATTGTTTTTTACCATATTATAGTCTTTTAGTATTAGTTGCATTAAAAGAGTCCCCCTCTAGATGGCAAAATGCACACGGCTGGTTGTGGCTAATAAAGCTAAAACTAGAGCAGTATTTATTGCTTGATAATCAGAATCAGACTTTTTATTAAACCAATTTTCTGTCGTGGGGGAATGGACTATTTATGTGACAATGTGCATGCAACATAGTGTGTTCTTTGGGTAAATTATATTGAGCCTATTGCTAAATAAAGAAAACTTTTAACAGTGTTTTAGTTCACTCTATAAAACTTCACTCTGTATGATCATGTGTTTATAACTGTTTTCGTCTATTTTATAGAAACTAGTATTAAATATGAAGATTCTATCAAATGAAGAAATATATACACACAGAATATGTTATTTTATTAGGCAGTAAATTAAAAAAAACAGTGGTGCTTTGGGACTGTAAGAACAAGGCATTATTTTAGATCTGTGATGGAAATGTATGTGTATCATGTTGTGAAGAAAATATTCTTATCATGTCTTTGTGTAACGTGTCAGAGACCCAAACCAGACATTAACATGTGTGAAGGCCCCATCCTTCAGGACACCCTTTGTTGTTTTACCTGACTTAACATATGACTGTGAACAGATGTGACCCTGCTTTTGTAATGTATGATGTTTGTCATTCTGGTATAAATACTCAGAGCTCAGATACTCTGGGGAGAGATGCTCTAAGGGAGAGACTCAGGGAGACTTGCTTGGGGCACCGGAAGGCTATCAGGCTACCTGGGCCCTGTCCTGTCCATATCGGTTGTAACAAAGAATAAACCTTTTTGTATCTCATAACTCACCAGGTTTCGCAATTAGATTATTATTCATCAAAAGATATAGTATTTTTCCACAACAGATCTTTTTGTCCTTTCCAGACATTTTAGACTACAAAAAGTGTAGGCCTTCTTTCCTATAGAACTGTAAAACAATAGAACAGAAGTTTTTGGAATGCTTTGTTTCATTCAGAGGTATGCTCATATTTCTACATCTGATTGCAATATTGCCTAAGTTCAACAAACACATTTATCAGTTCAGTGGTTACAACTCATCTCTCATTTTCTCTCCCTTGGGCCTCAGCATTCTGCCTATGTACAAAATAGTATTCGTTTTCTGGTCTTTTACTAAGAAGATAAATGGGTGGTCAGCGTAGAAGAGTTTGGGGTTCCTGATTTTTTCGGATGCATAGATGCTAGTGTCCATCTCATTCCCGTCTGTGTCCCATTCCAGGGCTGAGGCATGGAACACACTGGACAAGTACAGATCCTTCTTCCCAGACATATTGGAGAAGTCAGCTTTGGATTTATCCACAGCTTCAGTCAAGCCCAGCTCCTCCAGGTATTTCTAAAAAAAAAAAAAAATCGATGAAGCATAATTATGTAGGCTTACTGACAACTTGTGTGTTCAGTTAGAGCAAATTTTAAAGGTGCACTGTGTGACTTTTAAGTCTATCTGTATTTATTTTATTAAGTCTTTTACTGCTCTAAAACATCTAAAAACACACATTCTTACTGTGAGTCTGTGAGTGGGGTCGCCTCTTCACAGATCTGACTTGAAAATTGGCCTAGTGGTTTCACCTGCTTGTCTCCATAGAGACAGATAAATTTAATACCATACCGTGGAACATTACAGGCAAAGCATTAAAATCTCCATATAGACAAGGAGATGGCAGATTCTCCACCAGAAAAGTTACATAATGCACCTTTAACATCCTCAGAGCACAGTGTTTCCCCGACCCTTATATTGGCAGGCCGCCAACAGCGCCCCTCGCCCTGTCAATCAAATTATGCGCCGCTAATCACTTATCGTCAAAACTAGCGTCTTTACCAAATCCGTTCCGCTGCTCCATAAGGAACTACTGCATTAATATATCTCCAGTCCGTATTTCCTCTCACACTTTGCCTGTCTAATCCAATCCGTCCTACAAATTGATCCGGTCCGCGTTTTGCGCTATGCTGTAATCGGCTCTGCTCCGGTCACTGACAGCAGTTAGTGCTGCTTCTGTACCGTAAACTCCACAGAGACAGAGGCAGAAACTGTCCCAGCTCACGAGTATTCTGTAGCACACCATAAATAACTGTATTAGGTCGTAACTTCTGAATTCATTACTGCAAATGATTAAGGCCATAATATGAAATTAAACTAAAGTTAAGATAAGATAATTTAATGAAAACAGCACATTTCTGAAAGTGCTTATATAGTGTTTCACAGCCATTTCATTGTTTTGAACAATATTAATTAAAATCTATTTAATACACAGGTCTTATTTTTCTTCACCCAGGTGCATGAGTACATGATCACGCTCGTGCATGTACACTGCTAAACTTCCCCCCGTCAAACCAGTACACCTAGGGGAAACACTGGACTGTATAGCCTGTCTATGAGATCAAACCACAAAGGCTGGATGTGCTTCCCATTTGAATCATCTTACACTAATTACTACTGTTCATTTCCATGAATCATTCTGGATGCATGGGCCAACCAACTAGAGAACATGTGGACACATTACATTACATTACATTCTTCCCTTAAATTTCCAGTGACATAGTGGTGTATGGTGTATTCTGACCAGGAATTCTTACAGAAGATCTTCCGTTTTAGAAGGCTCTGATCCATCTATCCAGACAGAACAATTAAGCCATTCTTTCTTTAAAGGTACAGTATGTAGCTTCTGCTTTTACTGTTTTTTTTTGGGGGGGGGAGGTTTGTTATTAATATTTTTTATCACATTTTAACAAGTTACTGGTTTAAAAAAATTAACTACAACCACAACTGAACCTGGGCTGCCAGTGCCTTAACCTGCAGATAGAGGACACATACACATTGTTCTTATTCTCAGTATATGGACAGGCCATGCCTCATGTGAAAGCTCAGAACCTCCAGAATTAACTCACTGAGCTGCAGAGGCTGCACTAGCACTGATTAATGATTGGCTGTAGGTGCTGGGGTTCATTTAAACCTGTACAATGTTTTTGTAATTAAGAATAAATAAAAATCAGAGTTGTTATCAGTGAAAGCAATATTCGATTGTTTACCTCATCTCAGGGGACAGATAGGTCATGTTTCTACATACCTTCTCTTTAATATGGGATTTCTAGCAGATGGTCAGATATTATAGATTGCTGAAGGTTTCATCCTAAAGTGTTATATAATGTAATATTGATTGAGCAGGTTGTCCTTACCTGGAGGTTATGACTGACTTCCATGCTGACTTTGGGCAGAGACACGGCCATTGCGGTCTCCTTGAGTTTGCTCAGCCACAAATCCAGCTGCTTCTTGGTCAACATCTTCTCCAGTCTGTCCAGAGGCTCCACGTGGTGAGGCATGATGAACAACATGGTGGACTTCTTATGGGACAGGGGCATGCTCAGAACTGACAGCTTATTAGTGCTGTCATCAAAGAAGCCATAAAAACCTAGACAAATTATATTCAGTGTTACTGTATTATGAATATATGGGCAGCAAATGTAACCTTAAATGTGCACTATGTAACTTTTTCAGTGGAGAGTCCACTACCATGGAGATAGCTTTGCCTGGAATGTTCAACAGTATGGCATTAAACGTATATGACATCCATTTATTCAGTTACATTTGTTATTAATAGCTGAAAAATACCTAAAAAAACAGGCATTCTTACAGTGAGCAAGGTTGCCTATCCACAGATCTAACCTGTAACATTCCAAGCAAAGCAATAATATTTCTACAGAGAGAAAGAAGAAGCAGATCTTTCACTCAAAAATTAAATAGTGCATCTTTAAAATCGGTACATTGGTCATTTGGTACCACAACTATCAACAATATATGCCAGACAAGTAACATTGCTGCATAGAGATTACCATCAGATATGTTTCATCTAACATCCTGCCATGAGATAACATTTGATGCCACCAAAAACAAAAGTGTTGAAAGTAGGCCTACAGGAAATATGCAAATCATTTAGAAATTGAAACAAAAAACACACAGTCTCTCTCCATCGTTTTGGAGTGATGAAAAACTAGCCCCGTTGCCGTAGCAATCACCAAATCAATCCGGTAAAGAACATTTAAACACACACCTGCACCTGTTTTTAATGTTTAAAATGGACTTATAAATGTATTTGTTTTGTTTTTTGTTTGTATTTTTTCTGTATTTCGAACAGGGCACCCACGAAAAAGTCTGAACCTCTAAATGCTCTCATTGAGTCCTCCTGTATAAATAAAGATAAATAAAAAAAATAAAATATTATATAGTGAAAAGTCCTCGATATGGCGCCTATAAATAGGATTATCTAACCCCATTGAGAGAGCATTCACTGTGTCAAGGCTGAACGCACGTTATGCTTCGGTCTTACGCGCAGACAAGTAGAAATCAAACCAGACAAAGTCATCTCAAGAATGTGGACAGGTGTTAGCCGCAGAGATTTCGGGCTGATATAAACTGTAGTGCAGTAGTAGAATTACCTGTGCGATGCATCATCTGGACAGAGATGGTGTAGCTGTTTGGAACCATGAAGCCACGATTGTCCACCATTTTGTGATGAAATTGCTGATCCCAGTGAGCTGTGACAGTACACAAGGTGAAATGTGTAGCTTTAAGTACATATGGCAGGTTAGACTAATCATTTTGGTGAAGTCTAGAATTTTACTTCCTGGTTGGACATGGGTAGCAGTTTTGACACATGTAGAAGTAATCCAATAACTGTTATCTAGCAACCATAATTTTAACCAGGGCCAAATCTTGTCTAAATTACACAATAGGTTATGATAAGAGTTATGAAAATAAAAGACCACACCTTTATTTTGTTAAATTAATGTGTAAACTGTCAGACAAATGCCTATCTTTTGCGTAAGTTGTGGATGGAATTTTCGATGTTGATGACATGGGTAGAGGTATTGGTCAATGATCCATGGTCAAATTTTTTATATAGCACTTTTCCACCTTCAAGGCACTCACCGGGATACAAACCGCCAACCTTCAGATCAATGGACAAACACTCTTCCATTTTAGAACTCGCTACTTCCTGTGTTTAAACCATTAAAACCATACCGCACTTTAAATATACATGAAAAAATATAGCATATACTCACGTTTAAAGAACATGGCATTTACAATCATAGCTCCGTCGGTTTTCTCCATTTCTTTAGTCACTTCCGGGAGCTTGCCATCTGTCGACTTGGCCGCCCATTCGTTTATAGAGTTAAGTGCGCTTTTCTTGTCTTTAAAACTTATCTTGGAGTGGTCACAGTTGTAGTGCTTCTTGCTATTCTTGACAAAGTTATCCACAAAGCTGACAGAACTGGGCCCATATAGGCGGTTGTTGATCTTCCAGGTCACATTGCGTGTTTTGGGATCGCTAACTTCTGTCAATAGTTCAGATAGACTGGAGTGAAATTCGTCATCTTTCACTTTAGCTGCCTTTAGAAGAGTCTTGACCTGAGATGCGGTAGATGCCTTCCCTCCCAAAGCTACTAGACCCAAAGATGAAGCTACTACCACGGGAGAGATGGCAATATTTCCCATGTCCTTTGCCTTAGCCATGTTCTGGTACAGTGTGAAGCCCAGGTTGGCACTATTGTCAGCCAAAATGGTGGTATGGTTACTGAGGGCCTTCTTGGCTGATGCAGAGGTAGCAGCGGAGACGGCGTTTACGATCAGTGCAATGGCTACCACGTTTGTCAACCACATTTTCAAACCTAAAACACAAACAGTATGATCACACACACTGATGCTAAAATGTTCACAATATTAGAGGTTCTTCTTCAAATTAATATATTAACTGTGGAACTCAAATAAAAAGAGACTGATTTGGTTGCACTTTGTAGCCTAATACTAGCCTGGTAATAAATAGGATGTAAATAGTAAAAAAAGGTCAGCTTGGGTCTTTTTAACTGACCGGCCTATCAATCAAAGTGTACATTTAAAATCACATTTAAAACAGCCAAAGCTTACCAAAGTGCTGAACACTACAAGTAGCATTTACAATGGAATAAAACATACAAGTAAGCAAAACAAACAGTAAAAATAAAAATAAAAATAACAAGGTGTCTCTTTCTACCTCTGGACAAATACCAAAGAGCAGGGATTTAAAGTGCTCGAGTGACTGTGCAGTTCTCATGTGCAAAGGCAAAGTATACCACAGCTGTGGTCTAACCACAGAAAAGGCCCTGTCTCCTCTGGTCTTCAGCCTGATCCTGGGGACAACCAGGATCAGTCAATATAAGGGAAAGGATGTGATTCATTCTTTGACATAACGTCCCAACACTACTGTTTCCATAGGGCCATAATTACCAGCAAAATACTAACCATGTTTCCTAAAAAAACTGTTAGGGTTAGGATAAAAATACTACAAAACAAAGCAAAATGTCAGATGCGTCCAGTTTAGGTTGCAGTTAGTATAATTATACTTACTTATTCTAGTTACTTCACTATTTTCATCCTATTAGCATGTTGTTATTAAGTTAGGTGCTATCATCTTCGTATATTACAGTTTCACAGTAGCACAGGATCTATTTCTTGATGTAGCTCTGGGCCAGGCCTTACATAACAGCCACGTCGGCAGCTCCATGTTTGTAAACCACAACATCAGCTCGTTTTCAGATTCATATCATGCCCTCAGATTCCAACAGAGATCTTTAACACATAAGGAGTTTGCTCCAAAGGTGATTGGTTCTTTTTCCTGTGTCGTCATGGCGATCCTACACCTGCACACAACACCAGAGTGCAGGTGCAGCCATGAGGGCTATAGAATCCCATGGGCAGGAAGCTCAAGTTGCAAAAATATCAAATGATGTCATTGTCTGCTCATGCGCAATATTAAATTCTGTTAGGAATAGCAATTTTTAACTCTCCTCCAACCCCCCTGACCTCCTCCTGCTAAGGTGCCTTTTGGAGTCACTTATTCCTGTGTTACTAACTTCTTAATGTACTTATATTGTCCCTCTGGTATAAATAAAGTTATATTGATTGATTAAAATAAGATGTTTCAGAGTACACCATTTGACTTTCTCATGTCAAGAGTCTGGACTTCCTCTACTCATTTGACATAGTTATGCCAGATGCCCTTCCATGTGTAAACTCTGATTTACCCTTTGATTGGACAGACACAGAGGTATTCTAGTTGTGACCACATTCTAACAATACAACAGTGTAAGCTTTGTGTATGACTTTACAAAGAATTAAAAAAGTGTTTATCATCAACACTAAGAAGATGATCATGTGTACATTTTTGAAGATGTAATTACATGCAAACAAAAATGAGGTCAAACGTTCTTTTTCTGCCTTTTCATAAACTCCCAGAAACTTTAGCTGCATTGTTCCCATCCACAATGGAATGTCATATCTCACTGATCTGACACAGTGGCCCCTTTATACACGCCTAGACATTTCCCATGGCAATTCGCTGCCTCCACCACTGTTTATTTTACCTTAATATCTGCCTCCAACACGTCCCAGATGTTCTCCTAGTGATTCTGCAAAAAGTGCAGAAGTTACAAACTGTCAGTAGCAGAAGTGGCACAGATTTTCATGCTGTGAATAAAAGCAGGAAAACCTGGGAAGAAGAATCCAGTTTCCAGATGTCCCGCCCAGAGCGTGTATCCCGGGGAAGTAGGGGGAAGTAGGGGGAGAATCCGGCCCCTCTTGGTCCTAAAGCCTGAATAGAAGACCACTTTTAAGCACTATGTATGAATATGTAGGTCACGTTTTGTATCATCACATTTTATGTGATTTCATGTGGGTAAATATGTAGGTGTTACTTTGTTAGTTTGTTACGGCTGAACAAGCTCTGTGAATCTGTAAATGCACTGTTTATGAAAAAAACATATTACGGTATTAAACTGAACAAAAGGCTTAAATAACACGTGTTTGTGCAATCAACAGTGTGGATGAATAATCCATTTGATGTGTGCAAAGTAAATGAACGCAGTGGTCATTCTGCTCTGATGATGTCCCGCGCTCTCCTCTGTGGGACGTGCCTGGGTTTGAAAACGAGCAGCAGGAAGCTCCAGAGGCGCCGGACATGTCCCCCACAGTGCACTGCACAATGTACTGCACAATGTACTGCACAATGTACTGTACTGAGTGCAACGATGAAAGTAATGTAAACGTGACTTGATATTGGCTAAGTAATAATATTTAGCTGTTAAATTATATTCATCCATTAAAAACTAAGGTTTGTTTGTTTGATAAATAATTTTCAATAACTTAAAATATTAGACCTATTTTTCTATTAAATGATATTATTTATTTATTTATTTAAGCGAAGGCATCTAAAGCATCACTATCACACTATGCGCAACAGCGGCCCTTAGTGGTGAGTATTGTGTTGCTCCTTTTCTGTTTCTTTATGTGACCATCAGAGGTCAACAAAGAGCTAAGAACAAACTACAGAACCTGGCTCTTCTACTAAATCTAAATCTAGCATATCCACTGGTGTAAAGGCAGGGAGCCACTTACGACTGGTGGTGAAATTCAGCAGAGGTGGGTAGAGTATCCAAAATTTGTAATGTTACTTTAAAGTATTGTTACTCAAGTAGAAGCAAAAAGTATACAGTAACAAACATCTCAAGTAAGAGAAAAGTGTTTGGAGAAAATACTAGGCTACTACTTGAACGCAAGTATACTAAGTAACAGGGTGTAAAACTGTTGGTAAAGTTTGATTTCTGATTACTGTAATAAGACAGACAAAATAAATAATGCACAGATTCTGGTATTTCAAACACCTTTGTCACAATTTAGAATTACTCACAGTGGGAAGAGTAACCAAAGGCTTTCATTCAATCTAAATATTACTTAAAGGTCCTATATTACACAAAATTGACTCTTGTGAGCTTTAAACCATGTTATAATGTTACCTTCTCAAAAACATACCTGGAGTTGTGTTTTGTTTCATTCACATATGTTTGAGTAACCCTTTATTATTAGTCTATCTACTTCTCTATAAAATGCTCTGTTCCACCCTGTGATGTCATGAAATGGTAGTTTTTAAACTAACAGCTATTGTTTACCTTTAATTCAATAGAGATTGGCAATTCCAGGGCTGAAATTTTTAAACTACAGCTATTGTTTACCTTTAATTCAATAGAGATTGGCAATTCCAGGGCTGAAATCATCCAAATGATTCTAGTGCAGGTGTATAGTGTTTGTGATGAGGAAACAACATTATAACATGGATCAGAAAACAACTTAATATGGGCCCTTTAAGAAGTAAAAGTATGGCATTAGAAAACTACTAGTACAATAAAGTGTAGATTTTTTTTCAATTAAAAGCAACTGTATTAAGTAAATGTAACTGAGTACTACCCACCTCTGTTTATAAGCACCAGTGAATTGTTTGGGATTAAAGGGATCTGACGTAATTATCCCAAGCCAAGGGTTAATCTGCTGCTAGGCCTGGAATAGATCTCCTACAAGACACTGCTCTGCCTCTTCACCAGGAGAGGCATGGGCGAGGGGTTCACATGGAACAAAACACACACTATACACAGGAAGTTTTGAGTCAGATGTATAAACGTACGAAATTTAGATAGAATATAGAATTTCCATTGTCAATCAATGAACAAGGACATTTTTAAAGACATCATATTATCTGCAGTACTATAGCTAACGTTATTCATTCACTTTGTTCAGTCACTAGAGTTTGGATAGAAAACTATAAGACCTGTGGTGGAAGGTAACAAAGTACAAGTAGTAAAGCAACTTTTTAGGTATCTCTACGTTACTTAAGTACGTTTTACAGTGGATACTTATACTTTTACTTCAATACATTTAAGAGCAGGTATTTGTACTTTCTACTCCGCTACATTTTTGAACTGGACTGAAAAGTAAAAAGTACTTTTCATATGATTTGAGGGGTTATTTTTACCATGTTCTTGGTAACATCCTTCCATCCATCCAAGTTTTCAAGTTCAAGCTTCGGCTTTGAGCAAACAAAAATAAATACACAAAATTCATAAGAAAAATTAAGAAATTGATTCATATTGTTACTGTTGACAAAAATATGTAGCATTTTTAATCAATATCACATTTTTATTAACAACCTTTGTGTGATATACTTAAACTTTTTACTCTTTAAGTATATGTTTAAATGGATACTTAAATACTTATAATACTTAAGTAGATTTTTTCGTGTGCTTTTACTTAGGTAACAAAACTGAGTACTTCATCCACCACTGTATAAGACCAAAGTTTATATAAAAATGCACCTGTCAGCACCTAGGGTGACCACCTCAAACTGTAGAGTTTTTGAATTTGGTGCGACATGGAGCAATGGACTAGTTAGACAGAAAGATTTTGTGCTGGGCGTGTGCTACATGCTTGTCTCCATGGATTTGTAATTGTTTTGCCTACTGTTGCACAGTATGGCATTACATTTTCCTATCTTGCATTTATTCAATTACTAGTCTTTTTATGGCTCAAAAATACCTGTGAACGGGCTTGCCTCTCCACTGATCTGGCCTGCAACTGGTCGTGTCACTGGCTTGTTTCCATGGAGATACAAGTTTAATGCCATACTGTACAGACTTTAGGCCAAACAATAACATTGACATGGAGCCAAACAGGTGCCAAACCATCCACCAGCACATAGTTACATAGTACACCTTGGGGCTCAGTTGGTAGTGTCTGTCGGCTGATCCAAAGGTTGGTGGTTCGAATCCCAGTCTCGACATAAACATCAATGGCTGAGCGGTCAGATCCACTGACACACAGGTTGGTGATGTGATTCCATTTCCCACAGATGACTGCTGTCATTGTGTCCTTGGGCAAGACACTTAACCCACCTCGCCCCCAGTGTCTGCGTACACTGGTGTATGAATGTGTGTGTGAATGGGTGAGTGGTTCCTTTGATGTAAAGTGCTTTGAGTGCCTTGAAGGTGGAAAAGCGCTATATAAAAATGTGACCATTGTGTTTACCAGGCTCGTAGGTATAACTGCAATATGATTTTTCTGTTTCTATCAAACGTAACACCCACATAGATTTGAACAGCAATAAGTACAAAACATATTTCAACCCTGAAAGCCAGTACACCCAAAAAGGCATCAATGAAAACGTGGGACATTCTCTAAATAAGTGGGGCGAGGGATGGGCCTATGGCTGTGTAGGACGACCAAAAGGGGACAGGTGGTCACTACATGCATTGGTTCCACACATATTTTCCTGGTATTTTCAAACCCATCCAAGCCTTTTTAAACAGCGTACCTTCTGACTGTGGCATTTCTTTGTGTATTCCTAGAAACCCTATGATCTCACGCGCATGCCTGCTTTCCCCAGCAACTGCAGTCCTCCCACTGGGCACTTTAATGAAACGACTTAGTCCTTTCAAGTTTGATCTTCTCCTAATGATGTTCCCAAAAGTGGCATTTAGGTTCACTGCGATCTTTCCTTAGACATACACATTGGGAAAAATATTTTTCTGAGTTGATATATTACATTACATTATATGTAAAAGTATTAAAGTACTTGTTTAAAAATGTACTTAAAGAGTAATTTTGTGGTCTTATAAGGCTTCAAATGTAGTGATTTAGATGAAGATTTGTGCTGAATTTTGTTCAATAGAAACAACTGAATCGTTCGTTTTTCCTACCTGTTTTTATTTGTATATTTTTGTTAAAAAATAAACTCCTCAGCCTTAGACAACAATAAAAAATACTTTTTCTAACTTTTCAGTCCTGTTCCAAAATGTAGTGAAGTAGAAAGTACAGATACCTACTCTCAAATGTATTGAAGTAAAAGTAAAAAGTATCCACTTTAAAATTTAGTTAAGTAAAGTACAGATACCTAAACATTTGACTTAAGTACAGCACTTTACTACTTTTACTTCGTTACGTTCCACCACTGGTTTAATGCCATACAGTGGAAACCTTCTACACAAAGAAGAAAAAAAAAAACACCAAAAAGTTATATCCCTAAGGTCAAATGCAACTGAAATGGCTTTACGCAGGCCTATTACTCTTCATAATTATTGTGAATGTAAAGTTACTAAGTTGTGTCTCAACAAAAAAAAGTAGGCCTAATTAAGTAAAACAGTGGGCCTCATTGTTTACTTCAGATGATATTCCTCCACCTGCTGCCGCTGAAGCGACCTCATGTCCAGTGAAAGCGATCCAAACGCACCTTCTCTCTGTCTCTCGTCTATAAATAAGCCACATGAGATTTTGTTTTACAGTGCGCTTCTTAGCCCCGCCCACACAGTCTCAGGAGGATTACTGATTTGAACTCTTCTGAAATCTACGGCCGTGCGTCTTCACTCCAGCTGAACTTTCTATTAATTTATACCACAATTTGGACTTTTACTGCGCCTGCGTAAAGACGTCTCAACAGGTCTGCGCTGTCCACGTGAGAAGTGGGCTCCTGCTGGCGATTGTTGTGCTTTAGAGAGGGGCTGTACTGGATAACTTATAGTATTACCTTATGAAACTCCGAGGTCTAACAGTGAGAAGACGCCTTGATGACATCGTCCAGTGAAGGTCAATTGATGGGACTGAGAGAATACCGCCTTTTGTGGAGCTAAGGTAAACGTTTGTCTGTGCGTCATCCGATTATCTGCATTTTAATCCCACCAAAGCCTTTGTTTGTTTAGTTTAGCAGTTGGCACGGAGTTAATTACACATTTAACGTGTGTGTGCGTTTTTATGATATGTCCCTTAATTAGTACTTTAGACAACAGTGATCATGGATTGACAGGTAGCCTACACATTTGTTGGATTTTGTTTCATTTCAGTGAAACGTTGGCCTATCTAACACCCTGAATATCTACCATGGTTTACAGTGAAAATTCCATCTTCTTTTTCTACAGCAGCAATAAATATCTAAATCCATGTCCACCCATTTCCATATACCATTTGATTTCTGACAGATTAGTCTTTTACCTGTCTAATCTCAAAACCACATGCTTTGGCTGTAGATCTCTCGATTAAATAAAAAAAAAAAAAGCAAACAAAACTGAAATCATATCTCAGTAACTGCCCATCTGATCCCACTCCACAACAAACCATTATCTGCTATTCTTACACATACCTGTCAATTATTGTTTGATGTAATAACGTACCAAAGTAAAAGTAGTAAAATACTGTACTTAAGTAAAAAAAAAAAAAAAAAAAAAATAGGTATTTGTACTTTACTTAACTAGATTTTAAAGTGGATACTTTTTGCTTTTACTTCACTACATTTGAGAGCAGGTATCTGTACTTTCTACTCCACTACATTTTTGACTGGACTGAAAAGTAAAAGTATGTTTTATTATTGTTTGTGACTTGAGTGTTTATTTTAACATGTTCATAGTTTGAGAAAACAAAAATATACTAAGAAAAACAGCTAGGAAAAACAACTATCTATTCAGTTGTTTCTGTTGAACAAAATTCTGCATAAATTTTTATCAGAATCACTACATTTGAAGTTTAATTAGATCTTAAAACCTGCACGAAATACTTTTACTTTGTACTCTTTAAGTACATTTTTGAACGGGCACTTTAATACTTAGTATTTATTTTCTCTGGTATCTGTACTTTCACCTAAGTAACAAAATTGAGTACTTCTTCCACCGCTGTGTAATACATACAGTTGTACAGGCCTAATATACTTCCATAAGACTATTACAATCAATGGGTTTTAACTAGACTTAACTCTGCCAAATGTCAAATGCACTTTTATATTCACACATCTGTTGAAAAAAGTAATAATGTGATGGGAGTTTTGAGCCCAATATATCTTCTGTTCAAGTTGGCATCCGAAGCTTTACAATACTGCCATTGCCATAATTATCTTGTTTGTCATGCCTCGGGTTGCCAGGTTGAGTGATATTATGCACACGAGGATCCAATCCCATCTGGATGAGAGGCTCTTCAGACAGGCACTTGACAAAACGACGTGATGACTAAGCCCAGCATTTACGTTGGCTGTGAATGTAACTTTCCAGCCCACATGGTCCCCCTCCCTCCCCGTCCCTCCCTGTGCTTCATAATAGTCTGATGCAGCTCTATTTTGGGCTAATTGGGAGACCAATTGGCTATTATCAATTCATATACAAATGTAATAAATAGTGATTCAAACTGGGACGGGGACAGTGAGCGAGATACAGGCCTTATAATAGGTCCGGCTGGTTTATTTTTCAATAAGTCCACTGGTCAAACGATTATTTATATAGGACTTTGAGATACGTTTTTTACCAGATAAAGGTACAGATATGTGGACTGAAGTAGGGGGGCAAAAAATACTCGAGTAAAAGTAAAAGTATCACATGAAAAACTCTACTTAAGTACCCGTTTAAAAATGTACTAAAAGAGTAAACAGTAGAAGTGTTTCAGGCATATTTTGAGGTGTTTTGATGTCAGTCCTTTTTTTTTTAGCTGTTTTTAGTTGTATATTTTTGTTTGCTCAAACTAAAAATAATCCACCCAGACTTTTCAGCAGGTCTCAAATAATAATAAAAAATACTTTTTACTTTTCAATGCAGTTCAAAAATGTAGTGGAGCAGAAAGTACAGATACCTTTAGTGAAGTTAAAGTAAAAAGTATCCACTTTAAAATTTACTTGAGTGAAGTACAGATACCTCAAATTTATACTTAAGTACTGTACTTTACTACTTTTTCTTAGTTTTGTGCCATCATTAACTGCAACTAACGATTATTTAGTATAGTTGACTAGTCAGCGATCCAGTTTTCACACTTTTTAAATATATTTTGAACCAAAAAAGGTTGAAATATGGCGACTGAATAGAGAATATTAAGTAAAGTATTTTAGTGATGAAAATGCCTAATTGTGATTTGATTTAATAAAGCCCCTGTCTGTGCTCTAAAAAAGTTTGTTTGTGTTTTAGAGCCTAGTGTCTGTATAGCACAGATGATGATTACCATCCCAAAATACAACTAGTGGTGGACTAGCTGCAATGAGCAGATGATCGCAGTCAGTTCATTCTCGACTGGAGGCTTCTGGAGTGGAGAGAAATTTACAAACAAAATGTTTTAGCTGTTACAGACCAAAAACACTCATTGTTCTTCATTGTTTTGATATTCTAATGATGCTGTATTTCTTCTAAAACACCTTTAGCTCTGTGTTTTAGAATCTGTAGAGTTCAGATAATGTTTACTAAAATACTCAACAGTAATTTTCATAGTCGATTACTCTTGATTAATCCTTTTAATCGGTGCAGCTCTAAATAGGTCCAGCACCCACAGACGGGGAGACAATTGGCCAGTGATTTACTGGGGCTATTATTCAGTGAGCTCATGACTCAAACTGTCACAATGACACACCTGCACTTTTTAAGGGCCAGCTACCAGGTTACCCGGGCAACAGAGTGCACACGGGTCATGGAGACAGTACAGGGTCTTCAGACAGATAACAGACGTCCTATAAGCCAGAGGAACAAGAGGTCGAGTGTAAGCCCCTCCTCGGGCAGAGGGGAAGCTCAGCTATGGCCACTGTTTTATTTACAGAAGAAGGGTTAGAACAAGGGGTCGCAACCTGTGGGGCGTGGGCGTCTTATGATAATTTGGGAAAAATATATAATATAATAATATAATAATAAGTATCGGGAAGTATCGGGCTGGGCGAAAAATAGAAGCACGATTTTTCCCTCATATTGAACAATCTCAATTTTCCATTTGATTTTCTTCCATCTTATTGAAAACACAGACAGTTGGACTTCAGACATAAAGAGCAGAGTGTCAGGATCACTGCAGTTTTTATTTTGTGTTAATAGGGCCAAATAATTCCAGAGAAATCCACATTTAAAGTTTGGAATGAGTTTGTACAATATATTAAGCCTAAAAGCACTCGCACATTACCACTACCGGCAGAAACATGTGCAATGTACGTTTGTAAGTTTCACTCATAAATGGTGAGAAAATAGTTGTTTGCTTTCCGTAACTTGCATTATAATACGGAGCACCAGAGGAGAGAAAGAGGAGAAAAGGTGAGGAGCTGCTGCAGGATCATAGAGGGAGGGGGAGCGAGGGCAGACGGCACCGCACACACAGAGACACAGGGAAGGAGACACTGGACTTTTAGTCAAACTGTGCAGAGATCAAAACTTGTGAAACGCGAGGACACGTGAGGAGACATAAAGAGACTGTGGCTCTGACTCAGAGCTTTAAACAAGAGAACAGGACTCCTCTTCAGTATCACACGCTCTGCCCCAGGAGTGGCTGTAGACCTGTCCATTAAGATGCACTTGCCTTATCACCGAGATGGACCAAAGTTTAGAACGCGATATATCGATCTTTTGATTTTTGGCACAGCCCTAAATTGCGATTAGATTTGCAATTTATGTTTTAATTATAAGATTCTGTTCAAAGTTCACATTTTAAACACGTCCAGAAGAGATGAGAAAAATACTGAAATATGAAAATAATAAAGAGTCACATTTCAGAACATGTTTGTACAGATCTAAACTACAGAGACCGTCTTTGTTTTTATGCAGAGTAAGACAGGAGATTGGAAGTTATGGTGACTCCTAAAATTGCAGTGTTCCCTTTTAGACGATTAAACGATGCACAGGACATGTCTTTAGATGACCAATGTTTCAGATGAGTAAAAATGATTACAAAGGCATAACATGTCTTCTTGAATGTTGCTACTTGGAAATGTTTGGTTTAGAATGACCCAGAGCATCAGTTCAAAGGCCATAAAGGTGAAGGTTTGTATTTGGGTTTCTGAGCAGCTTTTGCTGAGTGCACAGAAGTGTGAGCATGTGACTGTGCTTCTACTGTAAATATGATATGATATAACCTTTAGTCCCTTGATTTTATGTGCAGCGGGTTTTATTGGTGGAGGTATAAATAAACAGGTACAATGTAGATATCACTACTGAGTCATTTGTTATGAATCTGCAGCTATAGAAAATACTTAAGTGACCAGACATGCATTTCAAACTCAATATCACTATGCAACTTTTCTGTGAGAGCGTCCGCCACCTGTTTGTCTCCATGGAGATACTATTGCTTTGCCTGGAATGTTCCAAAATATGGTATTAAACATTTATCTCCATGGAGACAATTAGGTGAGTCCACAGGGCCAAGTTTCAGGTCAAATCTGTGGAGAGGCAAGCCTGCTCACAGTATAAATGCAAGTTTTCCAAGATAGAAATTTAATGCCATACTGTAGAACATTCCAGTCAAGTAATTACATCTCCATGGAGATGAGATAGAGCCTGGACAGTCTCCTCTAGTAGGCCTACTCTCTCAGCCAGCATGGAGTTTACTTTGCACAGCTTTGCTCCATTAGCACAACTGTGACCACTGCAGCTTTACAGAAATACTTGAGTTGCCTTTGGAAGACTCCTTTCTCATTGAGGCACTTCATGAGGCACTTTAGGGCAAAATCACTCTCATTTACTTTTATTACTCTCACCAAGGTTATGTGATCAGCTGCTAAATTATTACAGAAAAAGTACTCTGCAGATTTTGATTAAACTTTGCCAGAGAGTAATTCACGGGCCAAGGACAAAGCTATTAAAGCCTGAAGCAAATGCACGGAAAGAGCCAAGACTGTTAGTGCTTTTCCAACATGACATTGAGTTTTGATTGACTTAAATTACAGAAGATGTATTAAGTGTTGTGCATATCCTAGCTTTCCGATGTAATAATGAGGAGAAAAAGTCAAAGATATGAAATGCTTTTTAAAATGCTGAATAAATATAACTAAAATAAAAGGATTGCATAAATTGGAAGAAAAAATGCAATTGGTGACTTCATGTTAAAAGTAAGATTCATGTTGAGACAACTCCAGGAGCATTAACATATGAGAGAAGATATGAACTGTAATGTAATCCAAGAATCCCATGCATTTCAGAACATGTTTGTAGGTCTAAACTGCAGATACAATAGGATTTTTCTATTGTGTAAATAATTTGATAATTGTGCCAACTCAAATTGTGATTGCGATATTGCCAGTCCTAAACAGCATTTATTTAGTTTTCTCAAAATAACTTCAAACATATCCTTAATTCTGCCCTGTCCTTAACTATTAAAAATGGCTGCTCCTCTTATATTGTGGATATACAGGACATTCACTACCTTCATCTTTGCAGTAATCTCTGGACTGTTTGTTCACCAAGTGGGTGATACTGGCAAAAAATGACTCCTCTACTATAGTATACTTGTTCTATTTCGTTTATATGTTCAAAGCAACAATTGCACAATTATATCTCACCTGTTCAATCTGGTATTGCCCCATGATTTCTTCTTCTTCTACTGTTTTCTTATTGTTTGTAGAGCATCTTTGAGCGTCTAAAAAGGGCTATATAAGTTTGATTTTTTTATTATTTTTATTATTATTAGTAGTAGTAGCAGCAGTAGTAGTAGTAGTAGTAGCAGCAGTAGTAGTAGTAGCAGCAGTAGGAGTAGCAGCAGGAGGAAGAAAAAGAAGG
>KN484079.1:31436-43978 GCA_000787095.1 Periophthalmodon schlosseri
CACTGTGTTTTTAAACTCCATACACCTTCACTAGAATCGTTTTGGATAATTTCAGCTCTGGAATTACCAATCTCGACTAAATAAAAGGTAAAATGTAGCTGTTAACTTGAAAACTAACGCTTCATGACATCACAAGGTGGAACAGAGCATTTTGAGGAGATTGTGCGTTTTTGGAGATGTAGACAGACTAATAATGCAGGATTACTCAAACATGTGTGAATGAAACATAACACAACTCCAGGTATGTTTTTGAGGAGGAAACAACATTATAACATTAAAGCTCACAAGAGTCACTTTGCGTAATATAGGACCTTTTAAGAATTGATTTAACTAAAGATAAAGGGAATTTGTTGTTCTCGTTTTTAGGTAGGCTGACAAAAAATATTTGCACTCATATTATTCAGTCCCCATTTTTGATTACGTTTTGACAAATTAAAATAAATGCTTTCAATGTTAAATTCCTCAACTTAAACACAAAGTCTAAATTCTGCTCCAAACCACATGCTTTTAATGAGGATTGGCTGTAGACCTTTTCCAGGGGTGGAATGTAACGAAGTAAAAGTAGTAAAGTACTGTACTTAAGTAAAAAATTTAGGTATCTGTACTTTTGAAGTGGATACTTTTACTTCACTACGTTTGAGGGCATGTATCTGTACTTTCTACTCCATTACATTTTTAACTGGACTGAAATACTTTTACTTTTTACTCTTTAAGTACATTTTTAAACGTGTACTTTAATATTTTTACTGAAGAAGATTTTTTTCATGTGAACTTTTACTTTAATATTTTTTTGCCCCTTTATCTGTACTTTTACTTAAGTAACAAAATTGAGTACTTTTCCCCCCACTGACCTCTCCAAAATATGATTGACAATTAAAATGACTAAATCTCAGTGTTGATTTAAATTGGATTAATTGCACAGCCCTATTTTAAGGTCTTAACATAATGAAACTGATCGGTGCAGGGACAAACAAGCAGAGGACACTAATCCAAAGGCACAATGGACTAACAGGAGTTTTGGGTTTTGGTCACTGTGACATTTTGGAGAAGCCATTGACACTGGAGCTTTTATTCAGCTACACGTTTGTGTTTATCACCAGGGCAACAGGCCATATCTGAGACTCAAGTGAGTGCGAGGACGGCTTAGACTCCGTGTGCTAGTCCCTTTAACTTTAGATACCAACATATATGGGTTTGCTGTGGAATTTCTAATAGTAAAAACATAAAAAAAAATACAAAATGAACAGAGAAGTTGTCTTGAATCAAAGAGTCTGATTTATTGAATCAATTGTGCACAATTGTCAAAGAGCTGTTGTCCTTAACAGTGTCGTCTCGCCCTCAGCCGACAAGTGAAAGTACATACAGTGTATTTATACCATCAAAACAATCATACCCGTTTAGTCCAGACAAAGTGGCTGGAGGCCGCTAGAGGCACAAACAAGAGTTATATTGGTGCATAACAGAGGCACAAAAAGAGTTATATTGGTGCATAACAACAGATGGTATTACGAAGGTTAGGTCAAAAAGATCCATAACAATACAAGTTATTGCTTTATTTACCTTAAATCTTTACAGTTCCATAACAGGATCTATCGTACTTTAATTAAATATAAATTGATGTTTGTGGGGACAAAAATCTAATTGCATGTATAAGTGTTTGTGTGCGTGTGTGTATGCATGCGTGTGTGTATTTATTTATTTACAAAAATAAAAATTACAAATTACAGCGCAAATCAAAATCACTACATTTGAAGCCTTATAAGACCTCAAAATATGCACAAAATACTTTTACTTTAAGTACATTTTTAAATTGGTACTTTAATACTTAGCAGTAATTTTTTTCATATGATACTTTTACTTTAGTATTTTTTTGCTCCAGTATTTTTACTTAAGTAACAAAATAGAGTACTTCTTCCACCACTGCATTTATTTAATTTCTTTGCAAAATGTTCTGTCTTATTATGTAACAAAACCTGCTCACTCTGTAGTTTAGACCTCTACAAACAAGCACTGAAACTTATGTGATACTTCGTATTCAGTTATCAGGTCATATTTCACATCATATTTCTTCTCTCAAATGTTAATGCTTTTGGACATGTTTAAAATGTCCACGCTCATAATCACAGTGTTTGCCTGAAAAATCACAATTAGATATTTTGCCAAAATCGTTCACCTCTAATTTACACTACCTATCAAAAGTATGGACACGCCGTCTTATTCAATGGGTTTTTTTGTTTTTTTTTTACTACTTTACTACATTTTATATACATATAAAATTACATTAAATATATGAAGTAAGATATATGGAAAAAAAAGTTAAATAACTCTTTTTTGACAAATCAAAGGGTGGCTTCTTTGAGGATTTGGATATAAAATATATTTTAAACAAATTAGTAGAGTCTTCTGTATGTATATAAAATGTAGAAAGTAGTAAAAAAAAACATTGAATGAGATGGTGTGAGCCTTTTTTGTTTTAAAATATGCTTTGTTTTATTGAACAGGTGAACTTGGCTCTTTAGTATTAAAAATCTTCACTAAAAACAGGTTAAAAAAATATTCGGAGGGCAGCCTTTTGCATGTTTGCAGTTCAGTGTTTCAGACAATGTAAAGTTCCCAAAGGTTCATAATGTAGCATTAAAGTCTTATCTTCCCATTAGTACTCCTTTGTTCTTTGTTGTTACTGTTTGAATTGTGTACAGTCTTACACTGAAGAGGCTGACGTCCCAGTGACAGTGAACCGTATCATTACTGCCTCTCCCAGACATGAGTCACTATTGGACTATTTGACTTCTTCTGGGAGCTGTTGTCACTCCAAACAAGTTAAAAGCCTGTCAACAGAGTCAGCGTGTTTAAAAAATACCACTGCACGCCGTGACCTGGACTGCCTCCTCCGTCTTCACTGTGTGTTACTGTGCTAAACTGCGTGTGAGAGAGTTTACCTGACCAGCCTGCCCCTTCTACATCCTGGTCAAATCGGACCAAAGACCTTTGTCCTATCTTGAGACGGTCCAACCACAGCCGCTTGTTTGTACCCCATGTCTCTCAAATGCAGAAGACACCTCCTCTCGAAAATTCTACAAACATTCAGAACAAAATATTTAACTTCTTTTACCTGAGATTAAAAACAGTTTCTGCAGAAATCCATGCTGTTTTTGATGTTATTCTCCCCCCTTTTTTAAGCTGCCATGTTTGTTTTGACACAACAGACCATGCGCCTCTCTGATTGGTTAATTTGCTTGTCAGTCACGCCTAACACAAAACGGGGAGACAGGATACAGTTCTAGAGCCACTCGTGTTTGTAAAGTTTTGTCAAAGCGTGTGGTTTCGGCCGGCCAGGTAATGACAGAGAGGGTTGTGTTGTGCTGCTGTGTGTTACTGTGTGTGTGTTTGTGTGTTACTGTGTTAAACTGTGTGCTACTGTCTTAAACTGTATGTGAGTTTTGTTTTGTTGTGGTGCTGTGCAGGTGTAGTGTGCGGTGTGGGATGCTGACAGACCAGCGGTGCGAGGCTGAAGGAGCATGGTGAAACACCAACCCTTGCAGGTCTATGAGAAGCAGATCTTGTTGTCCATAATCACTGGCATCTATGGTTGCCGCTGGAAGCGATACCAGCGTTCACAAGACAACACCTCCAAGGTAAGCGCCAAGCTACACTGTCTCATCCTCTGTAGAGACTGAGAATTTTCTGTTAATGTTAAATAAATGGAGATTTTAAGATGCTAATTGCTAAAGTTAGTGTTCATGAGTGGTGGAAGAAGTACTCAATTTTGTTATTTAAGTAAAAGTACAGATACTGGAGCAAAAAAATACTCAAGTAAAAGTATCAAAAGAAAAAAACAACAAGTAAAAATATTAAAGTACCTGTTTATCAAAATCTGTGTGAAATACTTTTAAAGTGTTGTTCATTTGTTAAAGTGTAGTGATATTGATTAAAATGAAATATATTTTGGTCAACAGTAACAATATAAATCAATTTCTTCATTTTTCTCATGAATTTTCTGTATTTATTTTTGTTTGCTCAAAGCCGAAGCTTGAACTCAAAAACTTTAGTCAAGATGTTACCACAAACACGATAAAAATAACCCCTCAAATCATATGAAAAGTACTTTTTACATTTCCAGTTCAAAAATGTAGTTGGGTAGAAAGTACAGATACCTGCTCTCAAATGTAGTGAAGTAAAAGTCAAAAGTATCCACTGTAAAATCTACTTAAGTAAAGTACAGATACCTAAAAATACTACTTAAGTACAGTACTTTACTACTTGTATTTCATTACCTTCCACCACTGGCGTTCATATTATTGCAGTGTGAGTAATGACCAGCAACTTTTTCTAATCTCTATGGACTTATGCCACATCTACCCAAAAGGTTTTGAAATCCAATCCTAAGCACTATAATGAGTTTCAGTCACTTGTCTTTGTGTATATTCATTTTGGATATGGGATTTTTTTATTTACATTGCAGAGTTCAAGAAAGCCTTGATATAGTTGTAGGCCATTTTGAGGTTGTCGTTATTAATATACAAAGGCACGTCTCAAGATATTGGTTGAGTCCTATTGTGGTAAGGTTTTTTGCTGCAATGCTGACGACCCTGCTGCTATGTTTAAATATTATCCTTACAGACTTAAGGTGACCCCGGCTTTGTCACTCTGGGATGCACACAATTGACATTTCCATAATATCATCATCAGTTATTTCTTTCATCTTTTTAGTAAACAATGAGAATGTAAATCATTGGTGTTATCCTGAACATTCTTGTAATGACAAAGTGTGTTTCCAAAACAGTCTTCAGATTTCGTAAAGCCTGGATTCCTGGGAGTGTTTTGGAGCAGCCCTGGTTACTGTGAGAAAGAGACACCCAGCTGTGGTCCAGAGCAGGGAGCCCCCATGATACTACTGCTGGATAGTATTATGTAAATTTGAGTCTATACAAGAAACAGTGTATGTGTATCTAGGCCTCTCACAATAACATTTTGAAGTGCGATATATTGCTAAAGAAACTAATTTAACCACTGACACAATAACTCTAAAGCGGAAATGCCCAAATATAAATTTTCCACTGGTACAATGTCATTAAACACATGAGCTGCAATTAATAAATGCCAGATTAAAACACTTCAGTAAATAGCTTGCATCTATAATGAGTGATAGTTACTTTCTCAACCCTCTACAGATGAAATACAGAAAAATAACAACAGGTTCCCCACTAGTACAAAAGTACCCAAGAAAAAGATAAATATTGACCCACAAAATGATTGTTCCATGTATCATCTGTTAAACAGTAAGTGGATCTATAGTGTTGTGATAGGCCTGTGTACTAAATGTGTAACTTCAGAGTGGAGGACATATAATGCAGCTCTGTTAATGAGTGCTCTGATCACAAACACATTATGATTGAGCTGCTCCACTTTGTCTCTTGCTGAGGTGAGGCTCTCGGGTGTTTTGGTTCACTATGTCTCACAATATCGATGTTTTTACTTGACCCACTGAAATCCCATAAAAACGTTCTATACCTGCAAAATTGACTTTTTAGAGCTTTTATGTTTATAATTGTTTCCCCTCACCATTTACTCACCCAAAGTTGTATTTGGAGTGATTTGTGCATGTTTGAGCAATTTTTAATCGCTTATTTTCAAGACGCCGATCAATCCTCATTTTTACCGTCACTGGCTCACACCCACTGTGACGTACTTACTTCGTTCTCCAATTTTATTTTCTTAGTCGGTGATACGCGCAGGATTTGGCAGCGTCGCACAGTCTTTTTGGTACACTTTTTTTTTTTTTTTTAATCTGCTGCTCACTAGTGTGATCTGCAGCTATTCAATGGAGGTGTTGACTCTTTGTTGTGATGACGTTTACAGCGTTTTTAAATGAATTGCAATTTAAAATGTGCAAATTATAATGGTCATGATTATAATAATCCAAGGGTGTCATAGATAGAACTATATAGCAGACACAGGCACGATATAGCTTCTTTAAAAGCTTTTAATGGCAATAAAAGCGCTGCAATCTTGCCTACCATTTTATAATGGTAGACATGATTGAAAAGCTCATAAAAGTTAAATACATGCTGGTAATACATGCACTGTGTAAATAGAAGTGGAGGATATATTGAAAAATGGGTAATATGACAATTGTTGCTTTGAAGATATGTCAAATTAGAATATTGAGTATATTATGTGTAATTGACATTGTTTAAATTACCACAAAAACAGTTCAATTCAGTCAAGTTTATTTCTATAGCACATTTAAAACAAGTTCAGTTGACCAAAGTGCTTCACATAAAACTAAAAAAAAACCAAAACAAATATACAGATAACACGATGCATAGGAAGAGAACAATAAAACGCCAAGATAGTCTATTAGTATTAAACAGACAGAAAAGTTTAGTGTAATTTCTCAAACAAGGGAATGAAGTGACATTTCTGCTCTTCTGTGGTTAATTCTATGTTCCAGTCAAATCCATTTGGTTTTGTGTTAGACTTGAATCTGAACCAAGACATTTACATTCACACTTTAGCACATTGCCGATGCATTGGTAAAATATAGTCTGAAAAGCGTTAACAAGATGTATTCAGTTTTGTCGTCATCACCCACCCCTTTGTGTAAATGTTGTAGGCTACAGGTTATACCAGGACACAGTTGCATAAAAAACAAAAATAATCTCGTTTGCTTGTTAGTTTCTTTGGTCTTCATACTTGACTCAGTTCAGGGCAGGAGATGAAACCTACAACGTGACTCTGGCTCAGCGTCTCAGTGTTTGACCCGAGTTACAACTAAACCAATTAAAACAGACCTGTCACTACCGTCATTTCTCACCTCAGCTGACAGCCCGTGCAAAGGGGAAACTTCCTCACTTCCTCTGCTAGAAAAGCTACAAGATAAAGAACACATTAATCAGACTTGTGCGTTCATGCTGGAGTTATCTTTGTATTGCTTAAAGGTCCTATATTATGCAAAATTGACTTCTGTGAACTCAGCCTAAAATATGCAGGTGTGTGTGAATGAAACAAAACACAACTCCGGGTACGTTTGTGATGAGGAAACAGCATTATAACATAGATCAGAAAATAGCATAATATGGGCCTTTTTAAAGTGCATATAACAGATTTTAACCTTCTAATCTTACTTGGTTTATTAGGATAGGGGTAGTTGGTGTACCTATGGTAAATATTTATCATGTGTAATTTAGACATGTTTTGGCCCTGCAGTATGGTTGCTTGGTAACAGTTATAGCATCAGCTCTACGCATGTCACATCTGCTGCTTGTGTCCAACCAGGAGGTCAAATTACAAACTTCACCAAAAATAAATAAATACAAATTAGAACAAACTAGATACGATTTTCCGCAAAGTCTTAAATGTAATTACGTTAACTATGTTTTAGTGAAATTAGTCTAAACTGTCATAATCAGTTAAGGTTCCTGGAAGTGTTAAGTGTAATCGCAGTGTGTTGTAAAGCTGGCTAAAGCTCAACAGGCCCCAGTGAGTGAGCGATCATATTGGACACATTCTCTTTCCTGGTGTTAGCTGCTAATCCTGTTAACTACTGAAGGGAAGAGTCCTTGAGTGTCATGTCCTCCCAGGAGGTGCAGCAGCTCACTTAACCGGAAGCCACGTAGGCCTGTCATGATAATTACTATATTGACTTATCGTTCAGTATATGTAGATGGAACGATCATTTTCGGGGGTCAGTATTTATTGTGGGTACTTTTTCTTTGTACTAGTGTGAACTTTTTATTTTTCCTGTTCTGTGATTAGATTTGAACTTTAAAAGGTGAAATAAATCACTTCTATGACTCAATACAGATACAACCTACTTAAGTGTTTCATTCTGCTGTTTTTTTTTTTTATTTCATTTAGGGTTTTTTTACCATATTATACATTTGGAATAGTTTTTGGGGTTAATTCTACGTTAGTTATTTGTCAGTGGCATAATTTTGTTTAAATCTTATCGTTTATTGTCTATATTTTCTTAAGCCATATATCATACTGCAAAATTTGTTATGGTGACAGGTCTAAAGCCATGTTGGACCAGTCAAAATGCTGTCTCTTGCGACAATTATTTTCCCTGTCCAAATTAATTGAAAGCATTATGAAAGGCTTGAAAGTGAAAATGTGTTTGCATTTTACAATTACATTGCATTTTTGACCGCATATTTTTATTATTCTGCTGTTGCAACACTGAAACTTCCTCATTGTGAGACTCATAAAGGTTGTCTTATCTTAGTATTTCACTTGGTAAAAAATACAGATTAAGATATTTTATACAATAGAATGTGAAGGATGGCCACCAAAAACCCTCAGGCGGCTTAAAATGTGGTAACCTCTATATAAAATGCATAAGGCTCTAATAATAAAACAATACAAAATTCATATGTGTAACTTATGAGAGATAAAATACATCAATACAAACAGAGTTGCACATCAAGTTTAACAGGAAATGCCATATGGAAAAGTGCAGTTATTCAGAAGCAGGCATTTTAAAGCGTTTTTAAACTGACATAGTGAAAGGAGGAGGGCAGGCTGTTCTACATTTTAGATCTTAAATCCTATAGAGGAGGAAGTAACTGTTAGTTCAAACTTTATAAATGTCAATGTAAGAAAACTAAAAACTCTTGTTCAAATGCCTCAGCTGTTGTTGATGTTGTTGCCATCAAATATAAAACATGTATTTAGCTTCTTTAGCTCCTTTAGCATAGCGTTGTTTTGTTAAGTGTCATCTTTTTAAAATTATTCATTTTGTGTGTGTCATAATCAAGTCAATATTAATCATGTCTGTAATAACTGACATTTTGTACAGAAAGTTGATCCTGATGTTAAAATCGCATTGTATGTATTTGTTTTTTTGCAGTGGGAGTGTTTATGGTTCACCATCTTGTGTTGCTCCTTCTTCCTCCTCCTCTTCTGGACCTACTTCTGGTTTGTGGCACAAAATGACTTCAACGACTTCAATTGGTACGTTATTATTCCCACATCATAACTTTACCTCTTATGCCAGACTCAGAGTGTTGAACTGGTATTGATAATTTGCAGCTGATGTCATCAACATTCCCTGGGGGTGTGATGCTAACTGTAGGCACTGCTCTGTCTGAAGCTGTATTAAACTTTTATGGTCAGATTGTGTTAAAATAAAGCTCAGACTAAAGAACTGACTTAGTTAGAACAACAACAGGTGAGCTGATTTGTACTGTTAAACAAGTCTCTCACACATAACATTACAGTCACAAGTTAGTCACACTCACCGTTTTTGTTGAAAATCACCTGAACCTAAACAGGACCACCATCGCTCGTACTGATCACAGGCTTCTGAATGTGCTGTTTAAATCCATTTTGTATTTTTCCTTCAGTTTTCAGACAATCTTAAAAGTTTTTTGACATTGTTTAAATCCATTTGTATTTTTCCTTCAGTTTTCAGACAATCTTAAAAGTTTTTTGACATTGTTTGCTGTTTGCATTGTGTCTCCATGGTAACTGTCTATGGGGGGGGTTTAAGATCTTAAATGTTCTGTAAGTTTGATTTTTGCCCTGATTTGTTCCAGGTCAGTGTATAACCGCACTGGTGAATGGACAGATGAGACCATTCCCATCGCGGCCTCTACCTCTGTGGGCATCAGCTACATTACATTCTTAGTGGTAAATAAAATAAATAGTTCATAAATGTGTCTTATATTTTGCATATGTTTATAATACTGGTCTAATTTAACCCCTACTCTTGTCTTTTTCAGATTTTAGCGCTCTTCCACATTTCTCTCGGTCAGCAACTCAATCTTTATTGGGTGCATAAGGTAGTTTATTATTATTTTGATAAAAAATTAAAGTGCACTGTGTAACTTTTTGTGGAGGGTACAGTGCATGCTTTGACAGTAGTATCTTTCTAGGATTTATTTCATTTCAGTTGTTATGACTCAAAAATACCTTGGAAAATACCCATTCTTCATGTGAGCAGAATCCCCTCTCCACAGATTTACCTGTGACTTGTCCGGTAGCAACCATAGACTGAATAAGTGGACTAAGGGAGTGTGACGTCACCCATAGCATTCAGTTGCAACCAAACAAAGCTCATTGAGGCTAATACTTATAGTGGCTTATCTGCAACCAGGGGCCATATTTGGAAGTCCGAGCGCAAAACCAAAGAGCCAATCAGGAGCATGATGCTTGAAGTTACCCTCCCGCTCGCACCGCTGGCTTGGCAGGGGGCGGGCGCTTAGCAACAAAGCTGCCAAATCAACCTGTTGCTAATGCTAGCGGGAGCAACCTCGGGGTAAGCAGGCACCAGGCTGTCTGTTCATATCTTGATTTAGGGACAAAATAGTGAAATAAAAACGCCACGATCATGTAGAGCAGGTTAATACGAACATTTTAAGACCAAAACGACAAGCGTCACAGCAGCAGTTCTCAGGCTCAGAGAGAGGAGCCACGTTTTTTTAATAGAAAGTGACTTGTAATCAGAGCTTGAAGGAACCACTTCGTGCCCATGCTCACTTCCTATTTGGAATGCGGCGGCTTGTGTGTTAGCTATGTCCATTTATATATACAGTCTATGGTAGCAACGCTTGCTTGTTTCCATGGAGTTTGATAAGTTTAATGCAAAAAAGACCTCACCATGGGTAGAAACAAGCAGATGGCAAACCCACGTGAAAGGTTACGCAGTGCACCTTTAAATTTATCAAGCATTTTCCAACTACTAGCTCACTAAAGTACATCTTTATTGTGACATGTTGTGCCTTTCTCATTGCAGATTGGCGTGTTAGCGACATTAGCCACCACTATCTCTGGAGTGGTGTCTGTGGATGACATTTGGGGAGATGAGTGGGAGATCCTTTTTATTTCATTGCAGGTCAGTCTACAAAACAGTGGCATCATTAGTTATGTTTTTTACATGTGACCAAATTACGGGCTTTTCCAAACTAGGAAAAGTAGTCTTCTAATAATCGCTATGCCAACGTTTTTATCATTGTAAAACCCATGGATGATAAATGTCAAAATGACCCCATGGAGGAGATAATAACGCACATTTTGTTGTTTTTCAGGCCACAGCACCTTTTCTACACATTGGCGCCTTGGCAACTGTCACCGCTGTGGGCTGGTTGGTTGCCGGTTACGTGGTCCGTAGACAGAGATCCAGTATGTTTTTTCACCAATAATTTCACTTTTTACTAATTGGACAGGGCTGAGCAACTGATCAAATTTTGATCCTAATTATTCACTGCAGTGAATTTATAAGTGCAACTAGCATGCTAACGTTTATTGATTATCGGACAATAAAACGCTTTACAATTAGATGCAGACAGCACGTAGCTATGTCTTTTTAATAAATATAAAAATAAAATCTGATCAGAAATTATTATGAGATTAATTGCTGGGTTTCAGATGACATCACAATAGTCTACAGGCCAATCATATCTAAAGCTAAAATTTATATTGTTAAAATGCAGATTTTTGTTGTAATACAGTGAGTTCTTGGCTCTGGTCACTAACAGAAATGATCAGGTTCATTTGTTCTTTTGGATATTTCATGGCAAATGTACAATGTTATCAATAGGAAAAACTGGCTCTTGCCCCCATCTGGAAATATAACATCATCAAGTTCAAGAATCTGAAAACTACATATGATCAATATCACGCAGCCCTATCTCTTTTTGAAAATTGATGCCAAATTGGATTGGTTTTGACCATCTCACGTGGTATTACGTTCTCAGATTTCCAGATGATGGTTCTGGTGGTGTACTTTGCCATCCTGGTTGCTCTGTATCTGGCTCCGCTCTTGTTTACCTGCCCCTGTGTCATGGACCGCCACAGCCTCAAAGATCGTCCAGAAATCATCGGTCGTCGAGGAGCTCCCATGGTGAGTTGGTGCTCTCCCAGCCCCCACTGTCTGATCTGGTTAATTGTTCAAATGTAAACAGGGCTAAATTACTGGTAGAGTTGCATCCAAACATTTAAGCCCCTTTCACACATGCAGCCTGACCTGGGAATATACCTGCATTTTGCCAGAACAGGGTCATGTGTGAACGAAGCCTGAACTACTTTCTACATTTTTGACTGGACATTTTTCATGTGTCAAGATCTTGTAAAATTACTGGGAATTTGCAGGGAAGACTTAATGTGTGAATAAAGCTAGAAAATTGCCTGGATCATCACTTGGTTTCCTTGGTTACAGACTTGATTTCCTTAGTTATGATGGCTCAATAGTATAGTTTTAGCATGGTCTTGATATAGCAGAACTATTAGGAAACCATATAATAAGTTTAATGAATTTATTTTTGTTGAAAATTACATTGTACTGTTCAAAAGAAAGATTGTTATCATTATCAAAATCGAGTTACTAATTCCACATGTGTTGCTGTAATAAAATTTTTGGGGTAAGTACTTTTATTAGTAGATTTTTAAACATGTACTTGCACTTGTACTTTATTATACAATTATTATACACTGCCTCTGGTTGGTCAGAGCTCAAAGAATATGCAAATTGTGTTTTCAAACAACTTAATTTAGTGTTAAACAGTTTAATCAATCATGTTTTGTTTTGTATTGCATTTGCA
>KN484079.1:45967-71125 GCA_000787095.1 Periophthalmodon schlosseri
AGCGAATGCCTCTGCCCTGCCGAACATCCGTAAGCCCCCCGCACAGCACCCCCGCGCCCGGAGCTGGTTTATGGACACTCTGTGGGCCGTGCAGAAGGCAGCCATCCCCACCAAGAGGGTGAGGACTGTATGTCAACTTTATATATACTTCTAATACTAATAGGTCCATACTTATTAATTGAAAGTGTCCCTTAACTTTAACTTTCCTGCTTTTCTATATAGTTTTCATAATCACTGTTATTTGCTAATATTACATTTATAGTTTGCATCATTCACTTTCAGTTTCATTAAGCTTCAATTAGAACAAGAGCACTACATAACTTTTCTGATGGAGGGTTTGCCACTTGCTTGTCTCCATGGAGATAGGCTATTGTTGCTTTCCCTGAAATGTTCCACAGCATTGCATTAAACATAGTGTATCTATTTCCATGGAGACAAGTGTGTAACAACATCCAGCCAAGTCACAGGTCAGATCTGTGGAGAGGTGCTCCCACTCAAAGTAAGGATACAGGTTTTCAAAGGTACTTGAAATAATAAAAGCAATTCTATCTATATTCTATTACAAGCATTTATTCTATTACAAGCAATAAAAATGCTTGTAATAGAATAAATGTAAGATGGATAGATTTAATGCCATATTGTGGAACATTCCAGGGCAAAAACATAATATCTGTATGGAGACAGAAAGAGGAACCCTCCACCTGAAAAGTTACATGGGACACCTTTAAATCTGATATGTTCAATAGGATGGCCTTATCATAGTGATGAATTTCTGTTATATTTATGAGCATTTCTACTGGTTAATTTAATATACAGATAGTGTATTCAGTAGGTCATTCTGTATTTTTCCATCACCCTTGTATAAATGTACCACTTGCACTTTTGCCTTTTCTTATAAAACAGATACAAAAGCTTGTGTCATGTGATGTGTCCCCTGTGTTTGGGACAGGTGACGTGGAGCCCGGACAGCGACAGGGGGAGGGTGAGGGGCTTTCAGCAGACCGCCCAAGAGAAGCTGTCACTGCAAGAAATGAGGCAGCGGGGAATTACGAGTCTGACCCTCCACTACAGCAAGGCCAACCACAAAGACATACAGTAAGACAAAGGACCTCTGACAGACGAGCCGAACACGGGCTCCGGCTCAAAGTTACAATGCCAATAAAACAATGTAAACTTTTCTCAACTCTACTTAAGATTCCTAGTCTGTGCGTTTCTGATTTATGATCGTTGAAAATGAGCGTATTTACTGTGCCTGTAAAAATGCCCGTTTTTATCTAGAGTTATGTGACAGAAAAGCAAAAGGTGCCAAGTCCTGAAAGGGAAGCCATATTTTGCCGGCGATGACTAGTGTCTTTCCTTTGCCCCCAGGGAGTATCTGGCCAACAATGTGAGCGTGACCGTGTACCCGGTGAACGAGGCCTGGCTCTACTCCACGCTGTGGTGTAGTGGGGTGCCTTCTGTGTCCTCTGATGCCCCCCAAGTCCTGCGAAAGGTGCCTTACCCCATCTGGCTTATGGTAAACACTCCTCCTCTCTCTCATCTGCTCCTAACACACGCACATATACACACACACATACACACACACAGGTGTTGATTTTCCATGCTTTTGGGAACATTATATTGACTTCCATTCATTTTCTGACTGATCCTAACTTTAAAGAGGGCATATGGTGCAAAATCAAATTTTTGGAGCTTTCTACCATGTTATAACCCTCCCTCATCAAAAACATGCCATTGTCATCCATTCCTGTTTGAGTAATCTTGTGATCTCCCCTGGGCACTATTTGAACCCTTTTTACGGTTAGCTGTACAATCCTGTCCAAGACTCAGCCCACAAGCCCATGCTCCTGCACGGCTTTTTTAATAAATATACAGGAGAAGGATACAAAACCATTCCCTACAACTTCACAAACCTGATGCGATGTACAGTAGTTTCATTAGCGGAATAACTGAACAAAACTGAAACTAATTACACATTTTAATATGTTGTTTTTGGCAAACAATAAAAGGTAGCATGGTGCTCTAAATATGTTAGGTGTTAGCAGTCAAAGCAGGCAAAAGTGTAATAGTCATTACCTACCTTAACTTAAACCCTGACCTAATAAAGCATTTACATCATGGGGACCTGATGTTTGTCTCCATAATTGAGGCATGTACCTGATGATGTGAGTGTGTATACATATTTTAGTACCTACAATGTGATAAATACGTGTACACGCACACACTCTCTCTCTCACTCTCTCTCTCTCACACACACACAAGGTCACACAGTGAGACGGGGACAGCAGGAGCGAGGACAGAGACTGACGAGGGGCCCATGCTAGACTGCAGGGCAAGGACACGAGAGGAATGGGGCGGGAGCTTGTGGGCAGCCTTCAGCTCAGCGTGATACAAGGGAATAACAACACGCTGCGATGGAGGCAGAGACGGCCTGCACAGCTTTAGACAAGGGCACAAAGAGACCAAAAAGCAGCTGTCGAGCAGATTTTTGCATTAGTCAGTGCCTGGAGACATGCTCGGTGCTGACGGTGACCTCCAGTGGCGCTGGGTGGAATTGACTCTTCTATCTCTCATGTCCTACAGAGCCAGACTGCTTACTACTTCATCTGGATCGCCTCAGATCTGTTGTCACTCTTAGTCGTCCTTGTGATTTTCTCCTTTCAGAAGTAAGTCCAAGGATATGAGCAAAGTCAAAGATGTATAATACACTTGTACGTTTAGTCTCAGTCATTCTGTGCCAACTGTTGACAAAAACCAAACTGTATACAATTATAGGCCTGTCACGATTACATATCTTTAGGTGCGATATAATGCAACAGAAAATATCACAATAAATGGTATTATTGAAACTACTTAATGCCACTGACTTAATAACGAACGCTGTCGCAGGAAACCATTTTCATAAAAAGGTATGGCCAACAATGAATAAATAGCTGAATAAAACACTTTTGTAGTTAGTTCTAGTATCTATAATGTGTCATACATGTTACATATTCAACCATCTACAAATTAGCATAATAGGCCTAATAATAACAATAATAATAATAATGCCTTACACTCCACTATTGTAGCCACAGCTGCCCTGGGGTAGACTGACAGAAGCGAGGCTGCCAGTCTGCGCCGTTGGCCCCTGCAACCGCCATCAATCACTCACTCACACCACTTTCATACTTCATATTCAGGCAAGGTGGGTGAAATGTCTTGCCTAAGCACACAGGCAAGACACTTGAGCCCATATAAAATTTGAGGAAAAGTTCCCCTCTAGTCTAAATAAAAGCTACATACACTAAATCTTAAGCGTGAAAAAGTGGTTCATGTGTCATATATAGAACACTCATGTAATAATAATTGTGACAGGCCTGTGCAATTATACTTGTGTCGTACAAATATCGCAGTTAATTTTTGTTGCTTGTCTGTTTGTCCTTTCAGTCGCTTCACCTTCAACTCTAATTATAACTCTTCTTCTGTTCTTTTGCTGCTCTTGTGGATGTTTTTGTTTTGCTTCTCTTCTTCTTCTATGTGCCTAATCTGCATGTAACCTTGCTGCACTGCCCCCTGGCATCTGTCAGCTATCATATGATCAGGTAACTGCTCCACCGCCTTGGCCTGTCCTCCTGCTCTCTCTGCCCTGCTCCTCTGCCCTGCTCCTCTGCCCTGGCTCTCTCTGCCCTGCTCTCTCTGCCCTGCTCTCTCTGCCCTGCTCTCTCTGCCCTGTATGCCTTACACTTCAAGGCCAAGCTCTTGATCTTTTAGCCCTCACTGTTCACTGCCTTTGTTAAATTCCTATAAAATGTAGAAATAGAGGTGGGAGATGTAACAAAAGAATATAATAATGCAGTGGTTGTTATGACAATATGCAAAATTAGAGTATCACGTATATCTTTCATAAATAAACAATACAAATTGGCGCAAAAAGACAGAAATATCCAGATTAATCTCCCAAACAAGGGAAGTGATTCTGTAGTTTTGTGGTTAGTATTATGATCTATTCATGTTTTGTGTGATCCTATAACCTCAACCATAGACTGTATAAAGAAGTGGACTAAGTGAGTGTGACGTCACCCGTAGCATTCGGCTCCAGTCAAATGAAGAGGTAACAGGTATAGGGGCAAATTTGGAGCCGAGTTTTTATTTTGAATTCCAACTGCAAGTATCATAGCAATCAAAGAGCCAATCTGGAGCAAGGCTATTGAAGGCCCCGTCCTGCCCTCACCTCTGGTTTAGCAGGGAGCGGGTGCTTAGCAACGCTGCTTAGCAAACCTGTTGTGAACGGTAGTGACCTCGGGGAAAGAAGGCACCTGATATGTGTGTTATTAATGTTCATATCTTGATTTACACAATAGTGAAATTGAAATACCAGGATTATGTAGAGCAGATTAATATGAACATTTTAAGACCAAAATGACGCTGACAGCAGCAGTTACAGAGAGAGGGGCGACAGTTTTTGAACAGAAAGTGAATTGGAGCCAGAGTCAATGGAGCCGAAAGCACACCCATGCTCACTTCCTATTTGAAACGCAGCGGCTAGCACGTTAGCCATGTCCATTTATTTATACAGTCTATGACCTCAACCAAGACATTACAGCCAGTTCCCTATGAATTGTTAAAATATCATTGTCGTGATACTACAAAAAATATTGAGTATTCATTATGGTCCGTATTGCCCGTCCCTTTGTAGAAATACAGTTTCTCTTTACCATGGTCTCATGTTGTATTTGTACACAGGTGGAGGATGAGTGGGATCCAGAACTGTAACCCTGAGCAGATAGTTCTGAATGCAGTTGGACGCCCACAAACCCGAGAGGTCAACATCATGAAGGAGAAACTCATATTCTCAGGTGGTTTGCTTTTCCTACTGATACAGCAATAGTCATAAACCATACTAATCAATACTGATATAAAAATAGGGAGGTGATGTTTTTATGGAGATGAAAGTAGTGGTAGAGTCATCCAGTTTATGTAACGTCGCCCTTGAACACATAGTTTATCATTTTGTTTTGCTTTTAAAGGTGCGCTATGTAACTATTATTTTGGACCAGCTGTGTCTATGGAGATGCTATTGCTTTGCCTGAAATGTTTAATTCAATTCAAGGTTATTTATATAGCATATTTAAAATAACTTCAGCTGACCAAAGTGCTTCACGTAAAAGTCAACAAAAAACAGATATACAGATAATACAATACATGGGAAAAGAACAACAAAACACCAAGATATCCTGTCTAGCTAGTATTAAATGCCAGGGAGAAGAGGTGTGTTTTCAGTGGGTGGGTTTTTAAACTGCGTTAAAGACTGAGAGGCCCTGACAGGCAGAGGGTGCTGTTCCTTGAGCCTGGTTAATGTTCCACAGTATGGCAATAAACTTGGACAGGTAGAGCTACCATGCCAAGTTACAGGTTAGGTCTGTGAAGAGGTGATCCCGCTCACAATAAGAATACATTTTTTTTGAGCAATAGAAACTGTAATTGAATAAATGCAAGATATAAACTTTTAATGTAATCCTGTGGAACATTCCAGGCAAAGTAATATCCATGGACACAAGCAGGTTGCGGATCAGAAAAGTTACATAGTGCACCTTTAAAGGTCCTATATTACGCAAAATTGAATCTTGTAAGCTTTAAGCCATGTTAGAACATACCTGGAGTTGTGTTTTGTTTCATTCACACATTTGAGTAACCTTTTGTTATTTGTCTGTCTGCATCTCTAAAGCGCAAAATGCTCTGTTCCACCTTGTGATGTCATGAAGTGGTTGTTTTCAAGTTGACAGCTACCTTTTACCTTTTGTTTAGCAGCCCTGAAATGATCCAAATGATTCTACTGAAAGTGTATGGAGTTTAAAAACACAGTTGAGCACTTCCTGTGTTACTACATGACGTCACAAGGTGGAACAGAGTGTTTTCTGTTTGAGAGAAGAACTCAGCCTAAATATGCAGGGTTTGTGTGTTAAACATGCGTGAATGAAACAAGACACAACTCTGGGTTTGTGATGAGGAAACAACATTATAACATGGATCAGATCAGAAAATAGTGTAATATGTGCCCTTTATAGAAGTAAAAGATTCATCTGATGGTCTGCAGATAGTGAATGCTTTATGTCTTTTCCAGAGCTCAGCAATGGACACGCCAGTTCGGAGGAGATTTCCCTTTATCCTGAAAATGGATATGCAAGCTACTCACAAGGAGGACTGCTGTAATACCCCACTGCTTCAACCCAAAATAGTGAAGGAAAAAAGTGAAGGAACTTTTACCTTTTATTATTTGGAAATGAAATGAAAATGCCATTGACCAGTCTATTGTATTGTTTTAAATGTTTGCCTGGAGTCAGGATTTAAGTGTTGTGATCTAATTTTGGATGTTATGAAAATTACCAAAGTTTTTAAACATATATCATTTTTATCAGAATATTACTGGACATGAAGAGAACACTACTGCAGTGACCTTCATAACCTCTTTTTTTCTACAAATTCTCTGGTTATATTTCCCTATTGCTCACAGTGAACTCTGCATGAAGAACTGCAATATTTCTTTATTTTATTTTACTTGTCTTTTCTTTCAAGAGCTCTGGACCCAAAAATATGCTGTAATATATGCTTGCTGAACAACTGATACTTCTTTATAGATGGCATTGTTCACATGGTTGCCTTTTTCCTAATCTTGTACTATATTCGGAGTGACATGTAATTTGTAGCTTCAAAAAGTTTCTTAAAGTTAAAGTAAAAAATGAGCTCTGTACAATTTTAGATAGAAAGCAGAATTGAAAAATAAATGGTCTTTCCCTTTTTGAATGTCTCCTTGTGGTTATACTATTATTCACATTCCAGTTTTATCTGGCAAGTCCTGAACGATGGTTTAAGTATTAGAGAAGTTTGTCTTTGTATTCTGGACCCCAGCCAACTTACATTAGACCAGTGGTGGATGAAGTACTCAGTTTTGTTACTTGAGTAACTTTTTACCTCTGTATCTGTACTTTTACTTAAGTAGAAGTAAAAGTATTTAAGTACCTGTTTAAAAGTGTACTTTAAGAGTAAAAAGCAGAAGTATTTCACACAACTGTGTAAATATAGTGATATTGATCCAAAATGATACATATTTTGGTCAGCAGTAACAATGCGAATCATTGCATTAATTTTACCTTTACTTCACTACATTTGAGAGCAGGTACCTGTACTTTCTACTCCACTACATTTTTGAACTGGACTGAAAAGTAAAATGTATCCAGTGTAAAATCTACTTAAGTAAAGTACAGATACCTAAAATTATACTTAAGTACAGTACTGAAGATTTTCTAGAATAATAAAAAAGTTACACTCAAAACCCCATCTTACTAACTATACATTTTATAGCTTAAAATGTTTGTCCAGAAGTGACTACTAGTAATCCCAGTAACAAGTACTCAAATATAAAAATTGTCTTTATTTTTGTCAATAATGCCACATATCCAATAATGTAAAAAATAATATATGATTCATAGTCAATGAAATCAAGTGCCCACACATAGCAATTCTGATCAGTCCACAGTAATTAAAACAATAAAAAAAACTACCCTATTCACAGCCTTAATAAAGCATGAACAAAGAATTAATTATGAACAAATAGTTTATGATGATCAAAATAATTATAATTATAATAATAATACTTAACACTCGTATAGTGCTTTTCATGACACTCAAAGATGCTTCGCACAATTCAAGAGAAAACACAAATAAAAAAGAAACATAAAAAAGCAGATGCAGTTTTGAGGTGAGGTGAGTTTTCAGGGCTGCTCTGAAGATGGTGAGTGTGGGTGAGTCTCTGATGTGTTTGGGCAGGGAGTTCCAGAGGGTGGGGGCAGCAGCGGAGAAGGCCCTGTCCCCCCAGGTCTTATGTTTAGTCCTGATAGGGGGAGACAGGAGGTTTGCATCAGCTGATCGGAGCGCACTGGTGGGTGTGTGGTGGTGGAGGAGCTAAGAGAGGTAGGTGGGGGCCGGGTTATGGAGCGACTTGTACACAATGGTGAGGAGCTTGAATTGGATGCGCTGAGGGATGCGGAGCAAGTGGAGATTTCTGAGGACAGGGGTGATGTGGGAGGAGGTGCGGGTGAGGAGGTGGGCAGCAGAATTCTGAATGAACTATGTGTTTATTCAGAATGATTCAGGCCTATTAGTGACTACTGAAATGAAATGTGTAATTTTAATTCACCATAGACAGTATAAGTTGAAGATGTTTTGCTGCTCATCATTCTTCAGTTCTGGTCAGATGCTGGTGGACACTGCCTTAGATCTATCTGAAGGGAGGAGCTAATTACACTGAAACTAACACACCAATTGTAGGTGTACTGTAGTACCTAAATCTGGTACAAATCTTTTCTTTTGTAATTAATTTGTACATGGTCCCTGACAAATAAAGAAGAAAGAAAGAAAGAAAGGGGTTAGAAGTTAGGGTATTAATCTGCAGTTACTACTCACTTCTTCTTACTTCTTAGTTCATAATGGACGAATAAGACTTATTATTTTAAGTCTTTGTTCATGCTTTATTAAAGTTGTAGTTATTATAAAGTGTTTTATTTTGCTATTTTCAACAGACGGTGACCTCTTCTGTTTGACTGTGCTCAGAGGGAGAGTGTATTTCAGTGGCGTCGTCTGGGGTTACCATCCCACAGCCCGAGTCTCTGGGGCAGTTCTTCATGTTCTCATACACGGCCTCCTCCTCAGCTGTGGATGGGAGAACAAAGATTACACATATAAATAATCCTACCTAAAAAAAGAGGGACACGATGTGGGTGAATGTGGGTGGACATGGAGGCATAGAGTCAGGAATTTAAAAGTGCACTATGTAACTTTATATTCCACCACCTGTTGAATGAAAATTTACCTGGAATGATCCACAGTATGACATTAAATGTATTTGTTTATTAGTTTATTAAAAAAAAAAAAAACAACTTGAAAAACATGCATTGTTACTGATAGTGTAGGTGCCTCTCCACAGATCTGACCTCACTTAGACTGGTGCTGTCATCTCCATGGAGCTAAATATATCATACTGTAAATGATCACATTTTTATATAGCGCTTTTCCACCATCAAGGCACTCGAAGCGCTTTACATCAAGGAACCACTCACCCATTCACACACACATTCACACACCAATGTACGTAGATACTGGGGGCAAGGTGAGTTAAGTGTGTTGCCCAAGGACACAAAGACAGCATTCATCTGTGAGAGCTGGAATCGCACCACCAACCTGTGGGTCAGTAGATCTGATTGTTCAATTAATGATTTTTACGTCGAGAGCGGGATTCGAACCATCAAAAGCAAGTGGCAGATCTTCCATCACCCACCAGAAAAGTTACACAGTGCACCAGTGGAATCGCAAATAACATATTAACACCCTGAAAGCCAGTACACCACAAAAATATTGATTTCTTTGCTAAAAAAAAATATCGTGTAATGTACGTAAATATCACTTTTTAAAATGTGTGTGGATGCAAAGGTGGGATGAGGGACAGGGGCCTAAACGCCAGGACAACCAGAAGAGGGGCATGTGGTCACCCTACCCCTTCTATGACATCACCCTCTATCTCCAGACACACTCTCTTTGGGGTTATCCTGTTGACCTGTGGCTATGATTAATGGGAAACTAAACACCGTTCTAGTCTTATGGCTGTGTAATGTAATGTCATTTTGGTTCAGTTGTAGGGATATTATTTCAAGGCTTTTTATCATGTCGTAACGCATGCTATGAGAAGCCTGAGAGCCCTTTACCATCTCCACTGTCACTTGAAGGCACCATAACACATTTTGAAGTGCAATATATTATAGAAGAAAGTGAAGACGATAAACGATAATACTGAAAGTGATTTATGGCTCTGACACAAAAGAAACTAAATGTTCAATATCATTAATATCAACATAGCAATATGAAAAACTTAAAACTACCATCTGCAGGTTGATTTGATTTTTTTTTTTTCACCACTAGATGGCAGATGTGAAACCTGTCCCCTCCTCCCCACACCTGGCCCCTCCCCCCTCCCCTCACCTGGCAGTTGTTCAGACTCACCTGTGCTCTCTGGTCTTCTTCTGTCAGACCAAAGCTGGCTGACTGCAATAAAGTAGATAGCATCTAGTGGTGATATGTGAGAATACAACGGGGGCGGGGCGGACAGTCTAATTACAGATGGTAGCTTTAATTAAGCCATAACTCAACTCTTATCACAGTACAAGAAATAACAAAAAGATAAAAAAAAAAAAAGTACCCATATTGGCCCCACAAAATGATAGTTCCGTGTATAATCTATCATTGGATGTGGTAATTATGGTGACAGGTCTAATCACTCACCGTGCAGAGGCTGGAGTGAGCTGACAGCAGAGAGGAGACGCCGCCTGTGTTTTGGATCAGTCACTTTGAGCTCCATCAGGTGATGCTCCGTCAGCTTCACTAAGTCTTCAGCCGTCTGGTAACCGTGCAACAGCAAAGTCAGGGCGTACCCCTGGGGAAAAGGAAACATTCTTATTCACATTGATGGGTATATTTACATGGACAGTAAAAATCAGGTAACTAGAATAATCAGATAACAACAATTGGATCAGATTACTGGTGTGTGTTTACATGCACAAATAAAATCTGTTAAAGGTGCACTATGCAACTTTTCTGATAAATTATCCGCCTCCACAGTTTGGCATTCAACTTGTATATATTCCATCCATTCAAGTAGAAGTGTATGTGTATTTTTACTGGCATAATTTTCTTTGTCAAAACCTGCTTAGGTGTGAACAATCGGATTTAAATCAGATTACTCTCATTAGAGGTAACGGTATGTCTTTACATGACATTTCCATAATCTGATAATTCCAGAAATCAGATCATGGTCAGATTTTTGGTGTACATGTAAACACAGCCACTGATGAAAGATTAGAATAGATCCAAAGAAATAAAATGCATTACCTCTAAATCAAAACGCTTCAGTAGTTCATGAATGCACGCATCTGCACCTTTGGTCTCCTCTTTTATAAGGTCCACGTAGATAAATTTAAAGTAGCCTATTTTGTTGTTGAGCATTCCGGTCCATGTTCCCATAGCAGGTTTGGATATGATGTCAATCACATCTCCTACCTGAAAACAGTCCAAAAACAAGTAGAGTTTTGTTTAAATACACACACATACAAATACATGCATTGCTTGAAATCCAGATGCTATCATGAATCCATATGGATGAATGAATAAAAACTTTATTTATTTTGGAATCTGGACTCTATACCACCAAATATGTCCAAAAGTATGCATATGTTAAAGATGCACTATGTAACTTTTCTGGTGACTACCTGTTTCTTTCCTTGGAGATGCTGTTAGTGCTTTGCCTAAAATGTTCCATAGTATGGCATTAGAAACATGCATTCTTACTGTGAGCAGGTATCACCTTTCCACTGATCTGACCTGTAACTTGGCCTGCTGATGTCACCTGTTTGTTTCAGTGGAGATAGATGAGTTGAACCCATATTATGAACATACATTTTAGACAAAAGAACAGAATTTCCATGGAGACAAGCAGGTCTCCATGACAAAATGTATAGTGCACATTTAACTGAATGGTAATTTATATTTTAAGCAAGTGTAAAATCTGTAATATTATATAATCCACACATTTTGAAAATAAATGAACCAATCAACCAATGAAAAATAATAGTACTATCTTGTTATTTAGCCTATACCACAGACTGTATATAGAATTATACATACAGTCTATGGCATATTCCCAGATGTTTTTACCTGGAGTTTGAGAGACTCTGTGTCGTATGGACTGGGCACAAACTCCGTGTGCACTCGGGCTCGCCCACAGAAGGTTCTGGGGGCTGACAGTTCCTCATCCAGCCTCAGGCTGGCCCTGTTACTGGAGCAGTTTGACCCACTGGTGACCCCGCCTGGTGAACACAGGAACAACAGGGTGAAGTCCAGGCCACGCTCAATAATTCAAATTCAACTTTCGACCTGAACTGTCCACAAGCTGGTACCAGTGGGTTTGGCAGTGATGAGGCTGGTTAAAAGTGTAACAGTATAGTCTATCTTACAATCACAGGCTGCCTATGGAGCTCAACAGTTCCCATTCATTTTCCCATAGACACAAGTTAAGTTCTAGTTGTCATTAAACAAGTACAATGAAATTATGTAGATCCGATGGAGAATTAGATATTTCACAAAGTTCAAATATTAAGAATTTAAAGGCACAACGGAGCCTAACCAAATATGTGTTAACTAGGCAAGACAAGTTTGTATAGCACGATTTGAACACAAAGTAATTCAAAGTGCTTTACCGAATAAGAAAATATGAATTAAAACAAAAATTCTATAGCATATTTCAATAGTAATGTCCATAACACAATTATATTTAGTCCAAAATACTGAAGAAGACTAAAAAATCAGCTAAATGTATTTTAAATTTGCTGTTTATAAAGTTTACATAATACTTGTCATCTGCTCATTAGTTACCATATAAGTGTGGCTTTCAAACTTATATTATTATTATAATTTATTTATTTATTTATTTATTATAAGTTTATGGCTGAATGGGAATGGGAAATCTACTTGCGGTGACTGTTGAGCTCAATTACACTCCGTTAGCAGTGAGTACATTAGGGTCAAAGGTCGATGGATTCTTACTGGAGGAGCTCTGTCCGCTGCTGTACACGCTCTCCAAAGAGGCACTGTGTCCTTTGGTTACGTCTCCATGACCGCTCTGCTTCGCCTGCAAAACAACAACATTTAAAATTTTGACTTACAAATGTAATTGCTTATTGTACCAAGGAAAGGAAGATTAGGGTGGTGTTTTGATCCAGCCATTCATTTATTAGTGTAGTAAGGATGTCACGATGTCAAATTTTAATGCTATGAACTATTATTGTGAGAAGAAAGACCAAGCAAGAATAAAATAACTTTTTCTTCTATATTTCTAAAGTGTTACCACTCCTCTCCTCTAGTGTGAGCAGCTTTTTGAAATCACACTTTCTGAATTATAAAGTAAAGTTAATGTGACACATAGAGCCAAATAAAAGTGTAGATTACAATATGACATTTTTTGCAAATAAAAGTGTCAGATTTTTTTCTTTTAAGGGTTATATTTTGACTTGAACAATCATGAATTGAATTGAATAATCATGATTATTAATTCATTGATTCTTGATTACTCATGGACGAAGTGTATGTGGAAAGGGAAGTCTGGCTTCCCTGTTCAGACTTCTGCCCCCGCGGCCCAGCTCTGGGTAAATGCAGAAGAAAAAGGAAATGAAATGGATTGATTAAGATAATGATCTTTACAGAGAAATCTTGTATTTTTGTGGTATTTTAGTAGTGTTGTATTGAATTCAACTGGGATGCATCTGTGAGGGTCAGCACTTTGATTGATGTAAATATATGAGGCTTGTTAAGAGTCATACAACTTCAATGCGTTTTTCTAGGATTAAACGTGTTTTAGTTGTAAATACCTGCTCACTTTGAACACTTCGCTATCTACAAAAACACAGACACTGCTCATCCCTTTCAAATCTCGTCAACTTTTCTTGCACAGCCAACAAAAAAGCTAGAATGAAGTGGCCAAACTGCTGACTTAGGGCTATAGTCTGCTGCTGTTTGAGTTCACGTGTGACAGAGGAGCTCAGTGTCCCTTCGGTGTGCTGTGCATGTGACAAGAAATAGACCTAATCCTGCAAGAGTTGCTTAACTTTAAATAGACCAGACCTCGAAGTGTGCAAGCAAAGAGCGTAATCCCCAACTACCTGTGCTTTTGTCTTTCTCTCTGTTCTTCCATCGGCAACACGCGAGCTACTGAGAGTGTCTGACATAGTTATGGAAGTGGGGCAAACGCGAGACAAGTGAAAAGTGGGTTGCAGTGTAGTTAACTAAGAAGAGTATGGGGGCTTTACAAGAGAATATGAGATTACACAAGTGGTTGAAAGGGAACAATGCATTATTTTGGGTGTAAAATGTGTCAGGTCAAATTTAAATAAAACAAAATTGATTTAACAGAGCAGGCATTCAGTGTTAAAGGGCCCGTATTACGCTATTTTGTGATCTATGTTATAATGTTGTTTCCTCATCACAAACAGACCTGGAGTTGTGTTTTGTTTCATTCGCACATGTTTTACACACAAACCTGTATATTTAGGCTGAGTTCATCTGTCAGACTGAAAACACTCTGTTCCACCTTGTGATGTCATGTGGTAATACCTACAGGAAGTGCTCCACTGTGTTTTTAAACTCCATACACCATCACTAGAACCATCTGGATAATTTCAGCCCTAGAATTGCCAATCTCTACCGAACAAAAGGTAAAAGGAGCTGTTAACTTGAAAACTACCACTACATGACATCATAAGGTGGAACAGAGCATTTTGAGCTTTGGAGATGTACTCAGACTAATAATAAAGGACATGTGTGAATGAAACAAAACACAGCTCCAGGTATGTTTGTGATGAGGTAACATTCTCAACATGGTCAAGACAAGAGTCAATTATTATATGCTTCCAAGGAAACAGGGAATTTAAGGTTAAGGTACAGACTAAGCTACACTTTATTGGGGGAATTGGTGAAATAATAGGCTCTGTGGACAGTAGCGTGCTAGCTAGCTCGCTGTGTCTCAAAGCTTATACTAACTTTTATTAATAGCATAAAATATATAATAAACAACCTATTAAAATTCGAATTAATCAAAAAAAAAAGACTACCAGATTGTTTTTAAATGTAGAATACTTAAGTTTGTGGTGTCATTTTGATATTTATTATGCCTCAAAATTAGCGTTAGCGTTAGCACTGAGACACAAACATGTCTCTTTCTAAACACAGAAGTGTCCTCCAGTGAAGTGGTCATTTCATTTGTGCAGTGTTTAACATGTCGTCAGTGACATCCACCCGCAGCTCCCTGTCCACTGCCTGATCTTTAATATTTATTCATTTTAACGTGACTCAGCAAAAACCTCATAAAGATAAAATTGGACAGGAAGTAGTGACACTAACAGTGAGGTTGTTGGGCGCTGAGTTTTAGCAATTTGACTAATAACAAGGCCATGGTCTTATCATAATAGTACTGCAATAATAATATATCTTATAGAGTGCATTTCCAGACACACAAAGTTGCTTTACAATTCCATGCACTATTGATTCACTCTTTACTCTTTAGTGGTTAAGCCACTATTGCCTCAGCTGCCGGTGAAGCTGCCAATCTGCAGCATCGGCCCCTCCAACCACCACTACCACTCGTTCACAAACACACCACATTCATACATAGCTAAGGTGGGTTAGATGTCTTGCTTTAGGACACAACAACAGTATGCACTAAATCGCTTGTGTGTAGACTCACAGTTTAACCAGGAAGTACGAGCACATAAGTACGATTCTGGACTCTTCTCTTTTAATGTAAATTTTATGATGATTACTTACGTTTTGATTTATTGTATTGTGATTTTATGTCTTTCTTATTCTGTAAAGTACTTTAAATTACTTTGTGTACGAATGTAAAGTACTTTAATTACTTTGTGTACGAATTGTGCTATACAAATAAACTTGCCTTGCCTACATTTCATTTGTCATTGGGCCCATTGTAAAATACCTAATCCAGTTTTTCCGGTCCCTGCTACTGTTGTGCACACTGTCTGTGTAAAGATAACATAGTGTTCTGCTGTCAGCTCAGTGAGACAGGCAGCAGATGTGGGGCTGCTAAATGCTACAAAATAAGTCTGATTTCAATCTGACAATTATGTTTTTACTTTTTCCTGTACGTACATTGATGGCTGTGGTATCTCCGGTCTTGACTGGCTCGCTGTCTTTCTGTGATGTCTCCTCAGTCTGTTTTAAACATGTAACGTTTGGCTCTCCACCTGGATTCATCTGTATAAATGGAAATTATAAATGAAAAACTGTAAAAGGAAACAAAATGTAAAGGTAAGTATAAATCACATAATTTGTAGCAGCAGGAAAACTAGAGAGTGTGTTTATGGCTCCACTTTACAGTTAGACAATTACTCCACTATTTCTAAATACTATACTGAGGCTATCACTATGTCCTGACTACTACAACTACTACTTCAAATACTGCTATTACTTCTGCAACTCTACCTAAATATAAAACCCAGTTAATTTAGATGTACGGTACTATATTTGCTTATAATTTATAATTGAACTTTTTTGGTGGAAGGCCGGCTAGCTTTTTATAAGGAGGTAACAGACCCAAAATTACAATCTTAAGTAACACAATAAGTTAATGCTTGATTTGAGTAGTAGTAGTCTTCATTTGAGTACATTTAACTGTCTTAAAATAGGATTTGCATATTTTTCTTTCAAGTGAGAAAATGCTTGTCGTTTTCTTATTTTAAGTAAAACAAGATATTTTACGCTTGTTCCATTGGCTTATTTTAATATAGTCAAAATGTACTCCAATAAGAATGACTACTACTTCATTTAATCATTTATAGCCTTGCCTGGAATACGGAATATAGCATTAAATGTATCAGTCCCAAGGAGACAAGCAGGAGATGCCGCCAGACCAAGTTATAGGTCAGATCTGTGTAGAACGGTCACAGAATGCATGTTGAAATGTGGCAGGCTCTCCACCAGAAAATGTTCCATAATGCTCCTTGTACAGATTCACTTTCTGAGTCAAGTCATTTTTAAGTCTCGATATTTCATTTCGTCAGTGTGTCTGTCTCATCTACAGCAAATTTCTGATGCTGGATGTAGTAAAAGTCAGCTAAACAAATCCATAGACTGACAGATTTTTGATATTTCTCTTACCGTACAGCCCCTCCCATTATCCCGCTCCATCATCAAAGGCCACTGCTGTCTGAAGGCGTCAAATCTCCCAAATCTGCTCCACTGTTTGGGTCAAAGACAGATTAAAATGTGTTTTCTCTTGACAGATGGCATGTTATCTGCCCACTCTGCATCACTGACCTCAGCCCTTGTTTATTATTCCCATTTGTAACATTTTTCCTGAATTAGTGCAACAACTGGCACACTATTCTTTTATGGGCTGTCACGGCGCTGCTCCTGTCTCCTTCATTTGCTCCATTTTGTTGATGCATATTCTGTTATTGTTTGGGCATAATGAACTGTTAGTGGCCAAATGGTGGAGGCAGGATGAAAGCAATGAGGCTCTCCTTAGCGGTTACCCATTAACTTTAGTTTAGCGGTCATTCTGCGCGCCTCTCAGAGCAGCTGTTACACGCACTACTGGCTCAATCCCAACACGGGCGGTTAGAGAGGGCGCACTCACTGGATGGATAAGCAACAACATTATAACTGTCCTATAAACAAAACACAACTGTGGAAAAATTCAGATTAGAATCATAGTTGGACCGTCTGGCTTTGCTTGAACAATATACTGCACAATATATATCCATAAATAGCCATTTGAGTCGGCAAAGGTTGCAATTATTGAAAGCCCATGTATGTAACTTTTTATCCAGAAAATATTCAAAAATACAAGCAGGCTTTTTTTGCACGTCCATAAGCCTGACTCTTATTTGGAATGGAAGACGGCCTCATCCTTCTTGTTTCCATGGAAATGTTGTTCCTTTGGCTATAATGTTCCACAGTACAGTATAAAGCTTATCCAACTTTCTATTTCTATAAAATCATGCAATTGACGAGTCACCTCCAAAAGTTACAGAAAGTACTGTCCCTTTAAGTAATATCATGTCTCTTTATAGAAATAATTGTTGGATCTCTAGTTTATACTTGAAATGCATGGGATTCTTCTAGTCATGTATCAGTTCATATTTGGTAAATAGTCACATTTTTATATAGAGGTTTTCCACCTTCAAGGCCCTCAAAGCGAGGAGGGTTAAGTGTCTTGCCCATGGACAAAACGACAAAAAACTGTGGGAGTTGGAATCGCACTACCTGACTGACTGCTCTACTAATGATGTTTTTTTAGTCAAGAGCAGGATTTGAACCACTAACCTTCATCAGTGGACAAATACTCGACCAACTGAGCTACGGTCGCCCACGTCTCCTCTCAAATGATAATGCTCTTGGAGTCGATACAATGTGCACTCTGCACAGAATCCTAATGTTTAAATATCACAAATCTAATCACAATTGCAATATTAGATTTTTTTATGACTAACCCCTGGAGTGTGGCCAGCTTTTTTCTTACACTCTCAGTGCACTCCCCCTTTTAGTTTGAAGGACAGATGTGAGTAGAGGACACACATGCACCACCAAAAGACAGTTTGATAGCAGCCCCATGCCATGACTTATCACAAGCTTTTGATCTAAGGGAGTAAAATGAATAAAGAAGGTTTTAAAAATTATTTAGTTAGTACAAATGTTTCCTTGGTAGGTTCAGTCCATAAATAAACAGAAATATGATAGTACTGGGGGGGTCTGCAAATCATGTGCAAATTAAATCATAATAAAGCCTAAAATAATGTCTTCTGCCAATAACAAAACATTCATTCACACATTGTGTGTATAACCTGCGAACATGGTAATTTAGACCTCTACAAACTGTTTTTAAATACTTGTAATACTTGTGTTAGTTTGGCAGTTTATTATTCAATTTTCTCTCAAATGTTGCCAAACCTGCATGTTACTTGGAGCAGAAAGCTGATATTAAAACCCAAATTGTGAGGAAAAATTACTATTAAATATACTTCTCAAACTGTAGAACCCGGTGTTGTTCGGGGGACTCTTACTTCGTCTTGGTGAAAGTCGAGGTCGGTGATAGATCGGGCCATGTGACTCAGGCAGGGCTCTGGTTCTCTGATGTCTAGTTCTTGAATGAGAGTTTCGAAGCGGTCCCAGGCGGCGGTCCGAGGCAGAGACAGAGCTGAGCTGCACTCCCACCGCTCATGTGTGAACGTGTGTGCGGTCTCAGGGCAGCTCTGCGGGGGTCTACACAGCTCACAGGGGGTCTGCAGTGGGCTCCAGACCCTCTCCTCTGGGTGCTCATGGGACAGATCAGGCTGCAGCAGAGATGGAGAGGGGGCAGAGGAGTTCTTCTGCCTCTTTCCCAGACCGATGCAGGTCAACACTGGGTTATAGGAGCTTAACACATCTGTCAAATGCTCTACAAAGTGACAATAAGTGAACAAGTCAAAATAAAGCTCATAGTAACTGTAGTTTACAAAAAAACAGAAGTTAAAGATGCACTAAGTAACTTTTCTGATGGGGGTCTGCCATCTGCTTATCTCTTGCCTAGAATGTTCCACAATATAACTAGAAATACCTTGAAAAATCTTCTTTTTTATGCACCTATACAGTCTTAAAATAGAATAATAAAGATGTGAGGTATAATGCCATTCTGCAAGAGTCTTCGCAAACAATAACATTTCCACCTAAGCAAGTGGCTGACCTTCCATACAGAAAAATTACATAGCGCATCTTTAATTGAGGTTCTTGTTCTGTTGTGCAGGACTAAGATCATCTGGGTTCAAGTAAATAATGACTAAGGAATAGAGGCAAATGCAAGTGTCTCATAGCCTCAAAGAACAACTGCCATTTTTCAAGGTTTTGGGGAAAATACAAAAATAAACTGCATATGCCAATTAGATGACTGGGGCGGTTTGTGTTTTTTGGGCTGTAAAAATCGTTCTGATTGGCCGAGGATAAAGCCAATGACATCTACAGATACACGAGAGTAGACTGAGAATGAGACTGAAAACTCAATTTGGCCAAGAAAATACAGTTATGCTATGAAGCCGGCGTCATGTAGGTGCTCCCATAAATTTGAGATATCCACACAAGTTACACACAAGTTTATAAAAATAAATAAATACAATAAAAAGGGCACAACCTGACCAGTGTGATATTGACTACATCCACTCACCATAATTCTCAGACAGGCTCCTCTCTTTCCCACTTGTGCTTTGCTGTCCTCCTTTCGTAGTTGGCACCAGATTCTGTAACTTCTTTAGTCTTCTTGGTCTTATTGATTCTGCTGTGTCAGCGGCAGTTTTGCTGGCCTGCAATAAAGAACAATATGTGCAGCGTGTACACATTCAAGGCTAAGCGTGTTTCGTTTTGCATTAGAAGTACAAGCCATTTCTCATCCTTTTGCCTCTGGTCAAAACCTGGGTATGTCTGGATCTTTGAAAAAAAAAACTACTAAAACTACTAGATTACTACTAGATTCATTATAAAGTCCTATTCACACAGGCAGCCTGACCTGGGTATTTACCTGCATTTTGCCAGAACAGGGTCATGTTTGAACAAAGCAAGAACTGAATTTCCCAGGCAAATTATCAAGACTATGCAAGAAAGGCTGAGTGTTCTGGAATGGACTTGGATATTTTCACAGAACTATGAGTGAATGAGACTTTAGATCTTCATATTAATTCTTGAACCTAAAGTTTGTCCAAGTAATTTCCCTTGTGGATCAAAAGGTTTTCTCTAAGTGATCTCTGTTACCTTGTCAGTGCTTGCATGTGAAAGCTCTGACAATAAAACAAGTTCAAATCCAGGTGTCCTCGAGGGCAGAGGCACCAGGGCTGGAGAAAGATTAAAGATCATGAAGCAGATTAAAGAGAACAGTGGATCAGATCTGCCTGAAACATGGCTGACCTCCATGACATTGTCTTACTTTCTCCAAAATCTGTAAGGATTATTACATATGCTGTGGTATAGGAACACTCATGCATTTTAATACTTCTGTACTTTAGATACAAGCTTGACTGGATTTAAGAGACACTGGGGAATAAGTAACATGCTTTTCATAACAGAGGATTTTAAATATGATGTCTAAATTGTTTGCCAATCTGTCTCATCTTCCTTCTACAGTACTTAACACACACAGGTAATATACAGTGTTATGATCACATTTTTATATAGCGCTTTCCCCCTCAAAGCGCTTTACATCAAGGAACCACTCACCCAGTCACACACACATTCATACACCAGTGTACACAGTGTCTTGCCGAAGGACACAGCAACAGCATTCATCTGTGGGAGCTGGAATCACACTGCCAACCTGTGAGTCAGTGGATCTGATCATTCTATCTCTATACCATGGAGCTACTGAGTCTACTTACGGTTATGTAAGCAGATATCAAATATAAAAGTTAAGTTGTTTTTTTTCCCTCTCATTGTCCTGATGTTACACAGCACGTGCTCTTCCTCGTGCAGGTATTACTCCCTGGCAGTGGCACAAACGGCCATGTGGGCACAGGATTACTAAAGACCTCACTGTCATTCACTCTCTGGCTCTGGTACAAACTGAATGCATCAATGAGAGACTGAGTAAAGGAACATTTCAAAATGAAACTGGCCCAAGGCTGACAGTTAGGAAAATATTGTACCTGAAGCGTAGGATCTGTCTTTATCCTTTCATGGTCCAGTTCCAGTATTTTTGCAGTATCTTCTGATGTTTTACACACGTCTTAAAGAGCAAAAAAACATGTTATTATAGTGAAACGCATGCACCTTACCCTTGTCAGAATTCACTTAAATCAAGCACTGCACAATTCTATATGTAAAAGAATTATCGTCCTTGAATGAAGTGTAATGTTCTAATTTCCATACCTTTATCTGGATCTGTCTTTTGATGAGCTAGGTCCTTTTTATCACCAGATGAAATCCAGCACGCTCTGTGAATATCTGCAAGTATGATCATATGGAAAATGAGTGTAACACATGAGACGAGCTGTCCTTCAGTGGAGTAGCTAATTAAATGAGGGACAAAATAATTTATTCTATAGTGAATGTCTCTGGACTTACCTATTGTTTCACTGTCCAAGGCTGAAGTTACAAAACATGACCTGAAAAATCACGCAAGTATTTAAGTTGAAATAAAGTTTTAAAAATGACACTTGATTTACATCCAGTATAATAATGATAATTACTACACACCTAACGTTGTTTCTTTTTGTTTTTGTGCTCTGGGATTTGCTCTGGAAAAAAAACAAAAGAATATGCTTGACACCATTTCTTCATTTTGCCTCTCATCTTGGTTACGAAACACAAACAGTACATACACGGTTGATGGAGGGGTCTGATCCGCCCCACTCTGGCCTCCTCCGCAGCAGGGCAGGACTGCACTGGGACCTGGGGCGCACCTCCTGGACTGTGGGGCTGTAGGCTGGCTCATACATGCTTTCTGTGGAGCCCTCCTGTGTCCAGTAACAGACACATAACAGACAAACACAGCATTTCAAAACTCAATAATAATGTCATAATTATTTTAGATGTATCACAATTTATCAATAATTAGTGAGGTCTTTAGGTTGTCTTTTTGCATACACCTTGAGTACAGTAACAGAAGGAGGATGCAAGAAGGACATGTGGTGTATGTATTGCATATCAAATTGAATTCATTTGAATTTGAAAAAAAATAAGATATTCAGTTATGCGGAGAAGTTTATCCTTTTGGGAGAGGGTACTAGAGTGTATAGAAAGGTGCATTGGGAAATAATACCCAGGTCTTCAAGATTATGTTTACTCGGGGATAAAGCTGTAATGCCAGCTGTGCCGAATGTGACTGTGGTTTTAAAGGTGGGGGTGAATCTTAGTATGTGGAAGGATCCTTCTCCTCCAGACCTGAACAGATGGATGGACACTATACTGGAAATAGTTTCCAGGATATAAATGTAAATACAGATATTTTAAGTCTTAAGGATGTATTTTTGGCTAAATTGTGTTTCTTGCTATTGAGTGTGTGTGCTTCATTATATGTATGTCATGTCCTATGTGTATAGATCAATTCTCAAAATTGTGTTTTCTTTCAGCCCAGATATGCTAATGTAAAAGCTACGTGCTGCTGTCTGTTATGTTAAAAGTTATAAAACAAAAACCTGAATTACAAAAAAAAAAGAAACAGAAAAAAATGATATATTGAAAAAAACATGCATTTTGAGTTTCCATGCTTTTTGGGGACATTGACATTCATTGCCTGGAGACCAATCACAATCTTAACCATGCTACTCGTCTAACCTAAACCCCACACTTCACTATTTTAGCCCATACCTACACTTTAAACCATATTGTTGATCTAATAATAAAGACCTTATGTCATGGGGACCTGATTTCTGCCCCATCATAGAGCCTGGTCCTCATGAATTGCACATGTATAGATTTTAGTTCCCACAGTGTGATAAATACCCGCCCACACACACGTCTCAGACAGACGTGTGGCTGCAGATGTTTATGTCAATGAGAGGAATAAAAGACAAGAAGCTCAGTCATCTCCACCCTGACCCTGACACAGAAACCCTGAGCCGCTGTGGTAAATCCTGGTATATCTACTAAACTACACTGTGCCACACGTTTTGAGATCCCCAGGAAATGATTATTTTAGTCTTTTGTTTCCATTTCAAATTGCTATTTCACATTACTGCAGCTATATCTTTCCTAACTGAATCAGGCATTTATCTAACAAACTTAACATCAATCTGTAATAGTTTTTGATGGGACCAGTGGGTGCTTTTGTGTCATATGTTAATTTGTGCTACTTAAATCAGGGTTCAACCTAATGCTAAGTCCAAATGTGGCCTGGAGGGTGTATTAAAAGTCACAGTGCACTTGAATCAAATCTGCAAATTTAGCTTGTGATGGTTTTATAATCTAATAATACAGCGTCCTTACCTGACAATCCCTTATGGAATTCCTAGACCATTCAATGCCATATTCAATGCCCTTTAATTTAATGCACATGTTATAAAGAAAGAATAATGGGTTAAATAAACTGGAGAGGTGTTTATGATGGAAATCTCTATGTAAATACACTCTGATGCAATGTAAGCATGGATGATACAGGAGTTGTAGTAGTAGTAAGAGTGATAGTTACTGCATATTGACAGTAGTATTAGAAGAAGCCTAGTAGCACAAGTAGTGATTATAATTGTGATATTATGAAATGCAAAGTATTTTAAGTAGTTAAATATTTAAACACATTATTAGTAAAAGTGATAGTACTCAATGGGTATTTATTATACAGGGTGTCCATAAAGTCTCAATTTCAATTTTTAAATTTAATTACAAAGGCAGTTGATAAGATATTTTAATTACATTGGTTCTATTGTACTCAGTGGTTATAAACATTTTTAATGACATTGTATTTTGTAGTTCAGGCATCGTGTTGATTAAAGAGACATCCTTTTGAATGAAGCCCTAAGAAATGGCTCCTCCTCAAGACAAAATCGGATGAAGATATTGTGTATTGAAAAAGATACAGGACATTACTGAACTAAAACAAAACAGATGAGATTACACCAGCTGATGAGGCTATGCTACAGCAAACATGGCAAGAAATCCAGCACCATCTTGATGGGCTTCGTGCGACTAATGGTGCCATATAGAGGTGTATTAAATGAGGTAAAAAAACGCTGAGTACAATAGAACATGTCTGATAAAGATATCTTATCAATTGACTTTGTAATGGACACCCTGTATATGTCCATGGAAAACAACTTCATTATAAGCGATGTTGTTGCTGCTGCAAATAGTAGCAGAACTTGAGTAAAATACTTGAGTACAAATCTGGAGTACCTTGGCTGTAGATCACGAAAGCGAATTTTGAAGTGTGATATATTGCTGAAGTAAATATAAGTAATAAAAAAGTAAGTAAATAATACTGAAACCAAACCATACAGCAGAATTATCCCCCCAAAAGTATTCTAAATGTACAATATTGTTAAATAAAATATTAGCTGCAATAAATAGAGAATGCAACACTTTAGTTATTAGTTTGTATCTATAATGAGTCATAGAAGTTCATAATTCAATCCTCTACAGCTCAGATGTTGTCATATTGCAATAAATGGTCAGAGATTTCTCATTAGTACAAAGAAAAAGTACACACGAGAAATACTGACAGCTAAAATTATTGTTCCATCTGTCTTATATTGAACGATAAGTCGATATAGTAATCATCATGAAAGGCCTACTTGGCTATGACTTCTACATACAACAGAAATCTACTCTACATCATAATATATTTCCAAAACTTCCAAGTCAGTCTGATGGACAAAACCTATTAAAAATATGCAAGAGCTATTAAAAAATAAAAATAATAAAAATTCCTACCAGTGTGAAACAGAACAGGTTCATGTCTGACAGCTCGGGCCAGAAGACAAAGGCTCTGATGTGGAGAGGAGTTACGCCGCGTGGTCTGAAGAGAGGACAAAACACTTTCACACACACGTCTATGCAACAGTAAAGCTCACACTGCCCCCATGCTGCCCCCCGCGCCCCGTCCCCCCCCGC
>KN484079.1:71196-108933 GCA_000787095.1 Periophthalmodon schlosseri
GGCCTAATCCCAAGTTCAAAATCCCTCACGTAATCCAATAGAAGCACAGTCCAACAGGGGCCACAGGGAGAGCCAGGCCACCCACAACAAGACAATAAACAAGCATAGACAGCTTTTGTTTGGCCAGTGTCTGCGACGATTACCATAATGTCAGGAGGGAGATTAAGTTAGCAGGAGGGAAGGGAACTCACTATCTATTAGACGAGTGAATACTACTGGTTATAAGCAGCACATTGTAATTTAAATATGCATGTTTTTTATTATAAATGTAATTGCATACAAGTTTTTCTCATTCTTAGTATATGGACAGGCTCAGAATTCACTCACTGAGCTGCAGAGGCTGCACTTGCACTGATTCATGATTGGCTGCAGGTCCAGGGGTTGATGTAGTGACCATTCAGATCAGAGATTGTGTTCTTTCAATACAATACATGGCTTTACGTCAGTTTAGGTTTAAACCACCTGGATTTCAGCATTGAAAGTGGCAACCCAGATCTTGAGCTATGTCTAGTACAGAGTTCTAGAGTAAGTACCTCGTTGGAGGATTTAACCTAATGTGCATGTTTACAGTATTATGTGCAGTTTCTATTGTTAGATATTTCTCTGTGGTAAAGTGTCTCATTGAATCTAATCTAACTCTAATATAACAGTGTCCTGGTTTAGTCTAATGTCTTTACTTTTATTGATAACTGTCGGTAGTACATAAAAATAATACTTGAATGAATGATTTTGAAAAGGCTTAATGTTTAAATCTTGTTCAATATAGATTGTGTATTTTATCAAGGCTTTTGCAGCTTCAAAGCCTGCAGATATCAGTATTTGATGTATTTTTCAACATGAGGGAACAACATGGCTCTGACAGGTGCATTACAATTGTATTCATGAGCAATGAAAAAGTAATAAACCACAACATCAGATAAAAGCAGGCAGTACCGGTGTTACCAGCAGCTTTACAGAGATTTTGTTATATTTCAAGAAACTTGTTCACAGAAAAAAAAACAGTAATGCTGTTCCTTTGACAAATCCTATAAATCTATAAATACAATGAAATTGTGTTTTTGTTTATGTTCCAGATATTTAAGGGATCTGTATGTAGCCTGCATTCTTCCTGTTTTAAAATACAATCACAACTGAACCTGGGTTGGCAGAGCCTTAACCTGTGAGGACATATACAAGTTTTTCTCATTCTCAGTATATGGACAGGCCATACCTCATGTGAAAACTCAGAGCCTCCAGAATTCACTCACTTAAGTAGTGAGTATTCAGATCAGAGAGTGTTCTTTTAGGGTCAAATCAACTGGATTTCAGCATTGAAACTGGCAACGAATGAGAGATTCATGTGAGGCTCACTCTGCTTTCTGATTGGATATTTGTCTTGAATATCAAAACACCAAATTATAACATAAACAACTTGGCCATCATGTCCAATAGTTTTGTAATTAAAAATAAATCGCTGTTACAATTGTTACTATAGTTGTATCTGTAGACAGTGTGGCCATGTTTATGGAATTTAAAATCAAACTCTTACATAAGCTTCCTTTAAACTGCCTTTTAAGACACTATACAATTCAAAATAAAATCTCTACTCTGTGTCAGCTAACCCGCTTCTTCTGCAGAGCTGTCTTTTTGTCTTTCATTCAGAAAAAGAGATCGTTTCATGGTGTTGTGATCAAGGCTGTGCTGCAGAATTAGGTCAGAAAATGAGGACAAAACAACTCACTTCAAAAGAAAGAATTACACAAGTTGTCAAAAAGTAGGCTGTTCTCCATCTGTCTGACATTCTGTACGGCTAAGCAAGTTTGGGTAGGATTGGATGGTTAGTTCCCTTACTTTTGGAGACTTTGAAATGTGAAAACGATAATTCCAAGTGAAATAAGAAGGGCCAATAATTAATTATTTTTGTGTCATGTGCCCCAAGGAAGAAGCATTCTGAATAATACTATAACAACATTGTTTTTTAATCTTTAATACTCAGTTATTCTATAAGTGACTCTGAGTGTCCTAACCCAAGAAAAACAAGCTACTTACTTACAGTTTATTCATTGGCCCAATACCACAAGTGCAAATATTCAAAGCCACTTTAGATATTAGCAATCATTTATCCACATAACCCTATTTTTTATCATATTTATGTTTTTTATTTATTTATATGTATTTTTTTTTTAATACAGTTGGAAATCAACTTCTATCACTTGGCTCCTCTCCTTCCCTGAGGCATTAGCTCCACATCAGCCCTACAGTGCAGAAGCCTGACCCAGTCCAGAAGTCTGACCCACTCCAGCCCTACAGTCCAGAAGCCTGACCTCTGGGTTCATTGAATACTGTCCATTAGTGGCGCTCGTGCACGGCCCTCTGCTATTGGCTGACTTAATTTAATCAATCTTCCTACCTAAAAATTAAGCCAAAACATATAACTCTGTGTTAGCAGATGTAAAAGGAGGATAGAACATCGTCTATATGATTGTTCAACAACTGTGTCATCTTTCAGGCCAAAATGCAAGCACGTGACTGAAACGTGTTGCGGAAAAAATGCCCATAACGTCCGCGTAAAAGTGACCACGTGGAGTGAAAGTAGTTTAACTCGCACCGCATCTCGAAGGCGGACATAAAGCCACGCTATTTCGTCCAGCTGGTAAGTTTGAAGACTATCTTATAATGACTATATATTTAATTCATACGGATTGCTGGTTGGTTTAGCTTGGTGCTTGATGATGATGGGGACCCTCTCCTTGCCACACAATACGAGCTAGAGAAGACATGAATGGTACATTTTTAGATTAAATCAGTGTGCATGAAAAAGGAAAAATAGTTGTACTTTAAGATTCAAGTAGAAAGATAAGCTTTTCATTCTTACCTCTAGCTGATCCCCGTGTGCCCTCTAGATGGCAGTGTCCCTCTAACTCATTCCCCACTGTACAGAGGCCTATCCTCACCTGTCATCAGATCTCACAGCTTTGCCTCTGCTACCAGCTTCTTTTATTAGAAATGCTCAGGTATCCGAGACATTTAGCAGAGCCGGTATTTTAAGCCTTACCTTAAAAGCCCTGTCTTAAATACTCGGCGCGCTTGTCTGCATTGATGTTCATCAGCTCTGTAATAACTTACAGTATGCAGCGCGGTACAGTGTAGGCCTTGGAGGAATTGCTGTCATGGGATCTTATATTACTTGCATAAATTTTAACCACTGCAACAGTTATTCCTGAAAAGTTTAATTAAAATGCATAATTCTTCTGGTGACATTCTGAATGTAATATGATCCATCAATTCCCATTATATCCTCCCTTTGTGTGTAATTATAATATTAAATCACAGTTACACCTTTGGCTTTCATCCGCACACGGCTGCAGGCAAAATCTGACCTCCACTTTTAGGATAGGTACTAGGCAGAAATCTCATTTACATCATCTACAAAAGGGGTGGGAACCACACCTTTAACCCTTTGGCCTGTCTCCCTTTTACCCAGCATTCCTCTGGTGACCTTTAACCCCAGGACACACACAATATCAGCCTGAGGGCGATGACCCCGCGACTTCTGAGATGACCTCCTGAACGCTGGACACCTCCCGGTCAAAAAGTGAAACAGTTTGTCCCCTCCGAGTGAGTGACCTCCAGTGCCCTTGTCCGGAAAGGTATGCGAGTAGCTTGACCCCTGGTGACCTTTCATTAGCGCTTCCCTTTATTGCAGGACTTCCTCCCTCTTGCCTCGTCAGCAGCGGAGCGGGGGGAGGGAGTTTGGGAGAGGGGAGGGAGAAAGTAAGAAGGAGAGAAGGGCACAGAGTAGTTTAAAGGACAGAATAAAAAGCGAGGGATGGAGCGGAGGAAAGGAGAGATAGGGGAATAGAGTGAGCGCAGCACGTAAAGCCAAGGAAAGATAGATTGGCGGCATCTGCTGCGTTGACTGAAATGTCACCTTTAAATGGCTCCCCTGTCCTTGATGCCGGACCTCCCTATCTGATCGCCATTCTCCTTGGGAGTTGTAGTTGTGATGACTTATGCGGGACACCAAACGGATCTCTTATAAAACATTGCACCTCCTCTAGATAAGCTTACAGCAAACAGGAAAAAACGATTTCTCATAGCTCACTCCGGCTTGCTGACGGCTGCTAAAATTGACCATTTGAATGTGGGGTCAAAGGTCAGTGTGCCATGTATGAATAAGATAATTGGATTTTGTGGTTTGCTGATACCAAGAGCTTACCAGGTGATGCATCCTCTCGCCTCAACAGCTGTAATTCACTTGGGTTCTTCTTTTGCTCTCATAAGAAAATGTTTCCTAAACCATGAGGCAGTGAGTGTGTCCTTCATATTAGCTAAAGCTGACTGTCACAGGAATAGTTTGGTGTATGAATGTATTCTAAAACAAACTGAAATTAGTTTGCATTTTTAATTCTTTAATTTAGAGTGGCAAACCTTAGTCTGTTATAATCCTCCCAAAGGGGGAAGAGACCTCCACATCTGGAAGGTGGCAGATCGCATTGGCTGTCACTTGACATGAGCAGCAGCTGACATGTGAAAGAACTCAGTGTGAGCGAGCTATCTGGGGCCGAGAATCCTCAGAAATGGGAGGATCAGTCAGATCAGCTGACATGAGCTCCATGTGGTGCGTTGCTGCAGGGCACAGCGGTGCCACACTTGATGTCATTTCTATCTTAAATGTCACTCTCTTTGGGTCCATCACATGTAGTGTGTCCCCAGGCCCACATTCACCCTTCAACCTCTCAGTGTTGTAGCAGAGGAGCGGCCAGAGCACACTCAGGCCACTGTTTACTGCCTTTTTACATAATCCATTGTGTCACTGTAAACTCAAATAAATATAATGAGCTGCCGGGCCTGTCAGAGCTGTTTGTGTATGCTTTTACACATACACACCAGTCTTAGTAGTGGCCCTATAATGACCTTTGACCTGACCCGACCCAGGGGTCACAAAATGCCCTTTCATTCCCACCAGTGTGGCGACAGCCAAGCTAATTACCACCCTGTGTGAGCGCAGTGGCCATAAAAGGAGTTCTAACCCTGGCATGACAAAGCACTGGAAATGCTGCTGTTGGAGTGATAAAGCACCAGGTGTGGCAACGCGTCACAATAAAACAATCTGCATGGCTCAGGGCTTAGTCACTGAACAGACAAAGAGCCGGGGTCAGAGGAGCCAGTGTCAGAGGAGCCGGTGTCAGACGCAACAGTGTCTGAGGTGCCGGTGTCAGAGGCAGTTACTACATGTGCTTTAGCTTATTCACATAAGTCAAACACAGATCGGAGGTTAAAGTTGGTGTTTGTTTAATCTATCACACCTATAACAAAGTCTTCATTGTTCATTCAAACATTCACATCATGGAGAACCAGATGACACAAATGTACAAGTTCGTTACAGTTTTATATCAGAAACTGTGTTGCAAATTCACAAACCAGAAATCACACTCACAATATTATCATTACAGTATGTTAGTAGACACACACACAGACATCTGCCCACACGTTCAAAAGTCCACTCTTTTACAATGTTATCATCGTCAAACACGCCACACATTATGACCTATATATTTTATTTATTTTGTCATGTGGCTCCAAAGGTCAACTGCTGTTATTTAACTATTGTTTTAGTTTTAGATTAACCTTCACCTTTGCTTGACTTCTTTTTTATGTTGCAGTTCCAATGTTCATTTGGCTGGCCCACGCAATGACCTTCGAACTGTTCATTTTATAAGCACGCTCTGTTTGTTTGGCTTTGGGACTTAACAAAAGAGGCACAAGCCAAGAGCAATACACAAAAGTTAAAAAAGACAGTTTAAGATTATTCCTGTACTTCTGGAAGTTGTTTGACTCAGAACAGAAACTGATAGTTACAGTAAAAGTCAAACTTCCAGTCTTAGTCATGTTTAAAGTCTGTGCTTTTTTGTCTGCAGTTAACAATACTATTAATGCTTTATTGTCAGTCTAATGAACTGTTTATTACATGTGAATGTTTTTTGTAGCATCAAAGGATCTAGCACTATAATAGCACTTTAGTGAGCATCTAATTCAAGTATTGCAGTGGTGGAACATTGCAGAAAAGTACAGATTCCTAAAATTTGCCTCAATATCTGTGAAAAATACTTTTACTTTTTACTCCTAAAGTACATTTTTAAACAGGCACTTTTAATACTTTTACTGAAGTTGATTTTTTCACGTGATACTTTTACTTGATTAACTTTTTACCTCTGTATCTGTACTTTTACTTAACAAAATTGAGTACTTCATCCACCACTGACACTGCCCTAGTTATCAATCCTATGCAACCCATTCCACCTCTTTATCAAAGCCTCAACGTTGAAACGCTTCCTTATGACATCTAAATATAGCGCACAATGAAAGCGGTGTCAAAAACCACAAACACAAAAAGATAATCCATTTGTGACCCATTTCTGTTCCTGTGTGGGCTTTATTGTTAAGTATAAAATATAATAATTAAAAAGCACAGTTTTCCCCTAAGCATCTACAATCCCCTCACAAAAGAACACAGCTATTGGTCCATGCGGGAATGTCTTTTGCTCTGAGACAACCAGCACCTCCTCCAAAACAGACGTGAACATACAACTGTCCCTCCCATCTGGGTCCAAGTGTGTAGTTGTTGCCCCTATGCAGTTGAATAGTGTGAGTTATTTAAATCAGATAGCACAATAAACCTGTTTTCTGGTCAGCAATTATCCATTTTCCAGAGTGGATGTATAAATTAGGCTGAAAAAAGCCTTTGAAGCCATAAGAAGTAGACAGGATTTCAAATTAAGGAGTTTTTTACAACCTCGAGCTGCCAGTGAAAGAGGGCTTCACTGTAATAAGTAAACAGTTTATTTGTGGGGTATTGCGAGAATAATATGACCCATGAGAGAACGAGTTTATTCAGTGTAATTCTCAAATCAATACAAGCAATCGAGAAGTAATAAGGTGTTAACGTCACTGTTAATGTTTTGCCGTGCGCTTTGACCACACACTGTTTGATTAGTTAAATATATGAAGCCCTGTATATCTGAATTATAAAACAGTGCGTGTCATACATAATGTTGGGGCCTGGCACTTGAAATACAAATACATTTTCATTTTTTTAACATCTTTATGTGCAGTTTTAGGTCAATAAATTATAATATGTATGTGTGGTGGAAGTTAATTTACAAAATCAACAATAAATAGATGCAGTGCACACAGAATTAGGGATGCACCTGAAAAATGTACTACTGGTTGGGTATATAAATTGATGTAATAAGACTATTTAAAAATCATAGTTGGCTTAGAAAGTCTCATAATGTTTGAACTTTAATTTACACAAAGCTTCTCTGTCGTTACTTGTGGGATAAAAACAGCTACATAACACATTTGGAGCAGTTTTGTCTTGTTATTTTTTGATTTAACAAAATAAATGTTAATTTCAGTCTCTGCTCTGGTATCGGTTGATATCAGGTATTGGCAGATACTTAAAGCCGTAGTATCGGAATCGGTATCGAAAAAAGCTGGATCAGTGCATCCCTACACAGAATCACAGGGATCATTTCTGTAGGCTAATTGTAATTATTTGATGTATGTATGTAATTGTATGAAAAATGTATTATTGTGTCTTTACATGTTGAAATTGGAAGAGTTTTTTTTGTTCTATCCATCGCGTTGTTGTTTGTTGTTTGCTGACAGCTGTATTCTTGGCATCATAGTTTGCAAATAGGGTTAAGCATTCATAAGTGGTTTCACTTCAGCCGTTAACACATTTGGTCATAATGTTATGTGAAATGTCAATTAATATATGAAGTTCATGACTGAAGAAAATAAACTACTACTAGCTGTGATGTTTAGTAGCGTCTCAGTGTCAGTGAGGAACCTGACATCTAGTTATATGCAGTTCTGTAGATGATTAAAAAATGCTGGAATGTAACCAAATTTTAATAGGTCATAGATTTAAAACACAGCCTATTTGGCGTTCTTGTTGATAATGAATGCGTAATCTGCATCTTATTAATTAATGTAAACATAACTACACCATTTATTAAAATCAATTTGAAAAACATTTCCTCCATTTAATTTGTTATATGGGTTGTTGAGCTGTTGTTTTTCTTGAGTGAAATTGAGTAAAATTCTGCCTTTTTTACATGACGCAACTATGCCTTCTTATAGCATGTAGCGTTACACCCACAAATCTTTCATATACATTCCTCTGCAGGCCACTTCTCATGTGTACATATGTTCTGGATGTGTGTTTTCTTCCATAAAGCGGTTTCGCTGCGGTGAAACCAAACACCTTTTCTTGACGGCAGACCACAGAGCAGACACGTCATAGCTGAGAGCTATGAACCACAGCGTCAGAGGAGCAGGCAGGAGCAGACAGGAGCAGACAGGAGCAGACAGGATGCAGGATCATGACTAAACACCACACTTTCTACAGGACTTCATCTTGTGTCTGGTGAGTTCACTGTGCTGTTTAAGGGGAAGAGGTGTTCAGTCAGAGACCAATGAGGAACATTTGTCAAAAGCCACACAAGGCAGGTGGAAGGAAGGGCAGTTATGGCCTTCAGACTGTGGTGAAAATGCTGTGGTGGGAGACTGATCAAAGAAAGGATAAATATTGCAATTGTTGTTTTGGAGATATGGAAAATTATAATATCTTCCGCAGTATATCTTCTGTTATTAAAATAATAAAAAATTATCCCAAAAAGAGACAGAAAAGTCCAGTGTAATCTCCCAAACAAGGCTATTAAGCGGTATTTCTGCACTTTTGTGATTACTTGGGGGTGACAGTAGATCAGTTGATTGAGTGTTAGTCTACTAATCTAAAGGTTGGCAGTTAGAATCCGGCTTTCGACATAAACATCAGTGGTTGAGCGGTCAGATCCACTGACCTACAAGTTGGCAATGTGATTTCAGCTCCTACAGATGAATGCTGTCGTGTCCCTGGGCAAGACACTTAACCCACCTCGCCCCTAGTGTCTGCGTACACTGGTGTCTGAATATGTGTGTGAATGGCATTTTCAATGCCTTGAAGGAATGGCATTTCAGTGCCTTGAAGGTGGAAAAGCGATATATAAATATGTCATCGTTTACTTTTATGGTCAATTTTGTGCTAAATTTGAACCTCAACCAAGACATTTGTAGGTACATTTGGCACATTCTTGATGCATTGTTAAAATGTTATCTGAATATAGTTATCGAGATAATGCAAAAAATTTTTTATCAATACATCCACTCCTATCGGGCTGACTTTTACGGTGATGTCAACTCCCTGCAGTATTCTAATGCAGAGGTCAACAGCCTTGTTTCTTTTATTAAGTCGTTTTAGATTATTAGTGCTATTTAAAATGTCCAAATTATAACAGTGATCCACGGGTGTCATAGATTATAACTATATAGCAGACACAAGCACAATAGGTCTTCTTTAAGTGTGGTTTACGCATGTTTGCAGTTTTTATTAGAAGCTACAAAGTTTAACGCTAATGCTAAATTACTAGATGCCTCTGAACATCTCATTTCACATTGTTTACTCTCGCGTCCAATGAAACTTATGGCCTGAAAATATCGTGTTAGCAGTTAGAGGGGGGTCATGGCTGGCTAGGTTTGGCTGCAGTAGAAAAAGTAATGGTGGTAAACCTAAGCTGTTTCCTTAGTTCACAATATGGCCCTAATATGGGTATTTTTTTGGTAACTTGTTTGTTATACCTAAAGGGCCAGTATTGTGCTATTTTCTGATCTATGTTATAATGTTGTTTCCTCATCACAAACAGACCTGGAGTTGTGCCATTGTTCATTCACACGTTTAACACACAAGCCCTGCATATTTAGACTGTGTTCTTCCCTCAAACTAAAAACACTCTGTTCCACCTTGTGATGTCATCTGACAATACAAGATGTGCTCCACTGTGTTTTTAAACTCCATACACCTTCACTAGAATAATTTGGATAATTTCAGCCCTGGAATTGAAAAGCTCTACTAAGCAAAAGGTAAAAGGAGCTGTTAACTTGAAAACTAACGCTTTATGACATCACAAGGTGGAACAGAGCATTTTGAGCTTTGGAGATGCAGATAGGCAATAATAAAGGTTTACTCAAATGTGAATATGTGAATGAAACAAAACACGGCTCCAGGTTTGTTTTTGAGGCGGAAACAACATTATAACACGACTTAAAGCTCACAAGAGTCAGTTGTGTGTAATATAGCACCTTTAAACATTTTGAACTTATTTTGCTTGAGTACAGATTTTAGTATAATTTGACTAGTTTTATGTTATGATATTGAGTCATTTTCTACTTTCACAGCTCGTGTGGATCTTAACTGCATAGATAGCGAGGCCCCATGACGATTGCCAGGTAATTGCAGGGCCAGCACTTGGGGACCTACACTGACTCACAACCACTTTCACCTACTTTCATTCCCTGTGGACAATTTAGAGTCACAAGTCCTCTGATATATGTATGTGCGGGGACAGTAGGAGACCCAGAGGGAGCAGGCTAAGCACAGGGAAAACACGCAGGCTCCAGAGAGAAAGGCTATTGCTGACCTTTGCTTTAAACACATGCATAAGCAATCCCTAAGCTGCCTATTAAAGATGGATTTTTGCCTGAAAACGTAGTATGTATAATTCAGTCCCACCATTTTGTCTGTCAGGCTTCAAACAATAGATTGGTACCATGACCCATTTATTTTGATCTCATTCCAGCTCCATCAGAGCCACCTGCTAATTAACAGTGAGTTGACAGGCCATGTTATTCAATGTACAGCTAATATGTAGCAGCTGTGACAATCCTTTGACATTTCTCACAATGTTTAGTGCCGAGTGGTGGTGGAGAGAGCTGTCAGGGAAGTGTATATAGAATGTATAAACAGAAGTTCTGCCATGAGCTGTCAGCCTAAACATCTGGGTATGTTTCAGTCCAATCAGATCTGTCACAGTAGTCCAGCCCTAATCAACTTTTTGACAGTTAGGGTTGCACACACATGAACATATGTGGATTCTAATAGTTTGTTCTGTATGTGATTATGACTGTTCTATACAATGCTATGTGAAGTTATTGTATACAGTCTTTTAAATAAAGATATTGATACATTGTTAATGAGGACAGTTTTTTTTATGATAGTTTTATGCTACAATAGCTCAGTTGGTAGAGTGTTTGTCCACTTATCTGATGGTTGACGGTTCAAATCCCGCTCTTGACGTAAACATCATTAGTTGAGCCGTCAGATCCACTGACTCACAGGTTGAAAATTTCAGTTTTCATCTTACGGTAGTTTTTAAAAAAGCTGATTATGGTTAATACATGTAGGATTCAAAAATGTCACACAACCTTTTTTCACCAATACAACATGCATATTAACGTTTAGTGTTTGAAATTTCACAATGAAGAAGCACAGTATTTCAGTTCTGAAAAAAAGTCAATGTATAAACTATTTTAGATCAATATTCTAATTTAAAATGAACAAAATGTAACATAATTATGTATGTTTGTTATAGTTTAATATCAAATACCTGAAAAAGCATAATGCCGTCTTTAATTGACATATGAATTACAGTCACAATAGCATAACCCAAGACTTAAATCAGACCTATTCTGCATAATCAACTTTTCAGAGCGTGTAACCAACGTTATAGTTATTTCCCCTCTCCATTTACTCACCTGAAGTTGTATCTGGAGTGATTCGCGCATGTTTGAGCAATCTTTAATCACTTATTTTCATGACGCCATATAGCCAATCAACCCCCGTTTTCACCGCCACCACCATAGGCCCACTGCTCTCTACTTACTTTGTTCTCCAGTTTTATTTTCTTAATTGGTTTTCTAACGCAGAAGTCATCAAATTTCTTTCTTTTATTAAGATGTTTTAGATGAATATTGTGATTTAAAATGTCCAAATTATAACAAAATGATCCACGGGTGTCATAGATTATAACGATATAGCAGACACAAGCACAATAGGTCTGCTTTAAATCTCTATAATGTCATTTAAACCAACTGCATTTAAGTTGGTTGTACAAGACTAGAACATGGAGGCACAGTCTGTTTGTATAATTCAGCTTAACTTTTTTTATTTCCAAAATGACAAATGACGAATATTATAAACTGTGTGAACTTTTCTATTTCCTCGGCTAAAACAATAACAGTGATTTGACGCAGATGTATTTTCACATTTTTAGAAAGCTTTGAAAATTAAAAGGTCACAGATAGCTCATCTTTTATCCTTTTTTCTAAACAAGCGTTCTCAGTCCTTTAAACGTCAATGCCAAATATATTCAGACTCTTGAATGCAGTTTAAATTCTAAGATTATTTGAAAAAGGTTCTTTTTAGTATATGTTTGTTAAGGCCACATTGATCAAAGAAAAGTTCACAGTGTAGTTAGTCTGTAAAAGTGGTACTTCATCAGTATATAGTTTTTATCACTGCTATTTATTTTTGTCCAGTTTCTAGAATATTTGTATATTTGGGATTCACAGTTTGGTGTAGTGTAGGTTTTCAGGGTTAGTTCCATAGTATGTGTCTACAGAGGTGGAAGAAGTACTCAAATAAAAGTAAAAATATCACCTGAAAAAATCTACTTAAGTAAAAGTGTTGAAGTACCCATTTAAAAATGTACTTAGTAAGAGTAAAAAGTCAAAGTATATCATGCAGATTTTGAGGTCTTACAAGGCTTCAAATGTAGTGATTTTGACACAGATTTGTGCTGAATTTTGTTCAACAGAAACAATTGAATCAGTTGTCTTTTTAGCTGTTTTTATTTGTATATTTTTGTTTGCTCAAACTACAAACATGTTAAAAATAAACCCCTCAGCCTTTTCAGCAGGTCTCAGACAGTAATAAAAAATACTTTTACTCTTCAGTCCTTCAAATATCTAGTGGAGTAGAAAAGTACAGATACCTTCTCTTAAATGTAGTGAAGTAAAAGTAAATAGTATCCACTTTAAATTGTACTTAAGTAAAGTACAGATACCTAAAAATTTTACTTAAGTACAGTACTTTACTACATTTACTTACTTGTTACGTTCCACCACTGTGTGTCTATGTGATAATAATAACACTAGCAAAGTATATAAGAAGATTCCATAGATATAGATTCTGGTAGAAATGTTTACAATTTGTTGTCAGATGGAGCTGTTTAACTACTGCGATTTTGTTTACTACAGTATAACTGCTGCATTTGCTTTTACAACAGTTGCTTTAAATTGTAGGGCTGTAGTCGACTTTCAAAACTGTTAGGAACTCAGTGTATTCAGGGAAGCACTAATAAACCGGATCTTCAAGTGAACAGGCAGATTAAACTGTCCAGTTACTCCCAAAGCTCCAGCTAACTCACTCCACGCTTTGTCCTTCTGCTGTGGTCCATATAAATCCTTATTATAACAAAACAATTAGTCAACAAATACAAAATATGGATTTCTAAGCGAACATCAACCCATGAATCCACTTAAGGAGGGGGACTGCGGCCTAATAATCTGTATATATTTTCAGTATCATATATAAGTGTTGCTGTTCCATGTTGGCTAGAGGTCGGTCAGTGTACAGTGACAGGTGATGTGAGCCTGTGATGGCCGCTGACATCTCCCTCTGAGCTGTTTTAGGCAACAAATAGCAGGTCTGTCTGCTGTCTGCCTTTAGGCCACCAGGGGGGTCAGGCCTGACACTCACTGCACTGACAGCCCATGCCCCCGCTCCCCTCCTCCCTCCCTCACTTTCTCCTATTCCTTCTTCCCTCTCTCTCCCCTCCTCCCTCAGTCTCTCTCCTCCTCCTCACTCTCTCTCCTCCTCCCTTGTTCTCTCCTCCCTCCCTCGTCCCTCTCTCATCTCCTTCAACCTCTCTCTCCTCATTTTCTCCTCCTCCTCCTCCTTCTCTCCTTCTCTTCTCCCACACCCCCCTCCTCCATCCTACTTCTCCAGACCTCGCGTCCCAGAATGCACCGGGACCCGTCAGCCCCGATGAGAAGTGACGCCAGGCAAAGAGGGAGAGAGAGAGAGAAAAAAAAAATCCCCCTTTCTCCTTAAGGTGCACCAAAAGGTCAGCATCTCCGTATCACTGGGAGAATTACGCGCCGCGCTGCTTACCTTGACATGAACACAGTAGCGACCTTAGGGGGGAGTCGTGATGGGGGGAGGAGAGGAGGGAGTGGTAGAACAGGTGGAGGAGCGCGATCGTCCGAGTGGGAGTAATAAGTCGAGGGGAAAAGATGAGGATGACAGGGTCAGAGGGGGAGCCAGGTTGAGGTAATGGCCTATAGGGATTGTGTGTTATGAGGCACGCACACTGTTTGGGTGGATTTGGGAAGAGAGGAGTTTTTTTGGTGATGCAGAGAAGGGGGGAGGGAGGTGGGGTCAAGCCAAAGACATCTTACCCTTGCAGCACTTCATCACATTCTGTTGGGTTTTTTTTTTGTTTTTTTTTTCAATCTTTTTTTTTTCTTCTTGAACTTCCACTGGCTTTTCCGCTCCAGTTGTCTTGTCTCCGAGCGCGGACAATGGGATCAGAGCGTCCCTCGCATCCTTATTCCATTTTTTTTCCTTTTTTTTTAGTTAAGATGTCAACAGCGTGCTACACCTTCAAAGTCAAATCCATAATGAGACAACTCCCCAGGCAATGGGAATAATCATGGAACACATTGCCAAGATGGGCAGTATGCAGTTAAAGTGCATACGACAGATTAGACTACTAATTTCACTAAAACATAATTAACATCATTATATTTAAGAGGTTTTTTTCCAAGTTTATAATTTTACTTCCTGGTTGGACGGGCAGCAGATATGACTAGGCCTTTCACGATAATTACTATATCGACTTACTGTTCAGTTTATGTTAGGTGGAAGAATGTTTTGGGGGTCAATATTTATCAGAGGGACTTTTTCTTTGCAGTACTGGGAAAACTATAGTTATTTTTATTGTTTTGGTTTTTTTTTTCAACAAGCTGTAGAATTTTGAATAAATAATTTCTATGACTCATTACAGATGCAAACTGAGACCCAAACTGTTTCATTCTGCTGTTTATCTAATGCAGTTCATGTTTTTGTCACAATGTTTTAGATTCTTTTGGATCAGTTCATGTCAAAGAGCCGTTCAAAAGACTGGCTCTTTTTATATTCAGAACTTTATATGAGAATTTAAAATTGAGAACTTATTTAAAAACAATTATTATGATGCCAAATATATATTTTTTGTGCACAAATCTCTTGCTGGTGTCACCTGCTCTGCTTCTGTGCTGATTCTTGTGTTGGTTCAGCGTTGATCAGGATAAAAATGCATAAAAATGAGAAAGAAAAAGATTTGGTTCTTTTCAAAACTGAAAACCGGTTCCAGCCGTTTAATGAACCATTCAAAAGAGCCGACTCGTTCATGAACGTCACATCACTAGTCAGTGGCATAAATCAGTATTATCGTTTATCGTCTATATTTACTTATAAATATATAAGTAAATGTGTTATCGTGACAGGCCTAGATATGATATGCGTAGAGGTCATTCTGTAAATGTTACCTAACAACCATAATGTAATCAAGGGCCAGAGCTAGTCTAATTTACACAATAATTATAATTAGACTAATATAACATGAATGACAACACATTTATTTTGGTCAAACTGTCAGAAAAATTACATAGGTCGAAGGGGGCGGGGAGTGTGTGTGTGTGTGTGTGGGGGGGGGACTCCAATAAAAAGTAATTCCATATTAACGTTTATAAATCACTACAGGGGCTAACTACATTGAAACCTGCTTTAAACAGCAAAGCAAACATGGTAGGGGTTGGGGGGTGTGCACTACTGTTAATAAGTTCAAAATTAACATGTTAAGTGAGCACCCACATTGAAGACCTTAGCCCCCCCAGCACCTCCAACCAAAAATGTCTGGCGCCGCCCCTGGTAGAGGTATTCCAATCTCAGTTCTACTTCCTGTATTCTTCTACGTTTCTTCGCAACTTCATTACTACAAACCACCACTAAACGTAAAAAAATAAAACTATGATTTCACCAATCCAAATAATAATAAAAAAACATGAAAACCTGTCATTGGACTGTAACTGTTCTGGACAAGGTTTTGTTGATGTTTTGGTTCTGTCAGATACTTTTAGCTTGTCTGGGTTTGTCATGTTTCAGTCCTTGCACCATATGCTTCACACGTCCGTCCTAATAGCTCTCATCTCACACGGCTGTCACTCTGTCTGACGTGACGAAGTGATGCGCAGACTTTGGTTGTACTGTGCTTCATGCCCACTTACCATCGCACAACAACAATTTAAGGCGACACACAGCAGATGAATAGGAAAAAATACCTTGCATTTAGAGAGATCAAACTGAAAAAAAAAAAAACGTAATCTGTAGTTTACTTACATTTATATAAGAAAAAAAGCATTACAAGTTTTTCATCGTGTAATGTTTTCATAAAAAAACCTCACCTCTTCTCCCTGGCATTTAATACTAGCTAGACAGGATATCTTGGTGTTTTCTTGTTGTTTTCCTATGTATCGTGTTTAGAGATAGATATTTGGACTTTTTAGCGTATCGGCTATCGACCTTAAATCTCCAGCACAGGCCAATATTTTGTTTTGGTCGATTTACTGCATAGAAGATACACACAAAGCCTTATATTAACAGTTTAATAGGAAGAGATAACAGCACTAAATGTGACACACAGCTCTCTTATAGGTTTGTGGTAAAAAATGGCTGTGGGTCAGATTGTAGTAAATTTAAATTACATAATTTGAGGAAAATAATCAAAATCGACCCTATATATTGACCCAAAAATATCGGCAGAGCATCAGTCATCGGTTGCTCTGGATTCTAAAAAAAAAAGCATATTGGTCAGTTTCTAATTGTGTTATCTGCATATTTGTTTTTTGTTGACTTTTATGTGAAGCACTTTGGTCAGCTGGAGTGGTTTTAAATGTGCTATATAAATAAATTTGAACTGAACTGAATAAAAAGTATATATAAATTGGCCAATTTCACATATTTGAGACATATAAATATGAAAAATGGATAGAAGATGAAATGTCTTGCTTCGTTTTGTTGACATGTTAGATACAAAAAGCACTGAGGGGATTTTTGGAGATCTTTTTTTGGGTAAACTGCATTTTACTGAAAACTTGTGTAAAAGTTCAAATTTTTTTTTTATTTTTTTTTTTTTTTTTAAATCTTTAATTATTCAGGCTTACGATTCTGTACAATCCTTCAGAATCTTGTTGAGTGTAAGATTGGAAGATTTGGTTTATGTAGGTGCTGTTTAATGAGTGCTATTTACATGAGAAAAATGTATCAAGAGAAAACCGCTTTTGAAGTTACAATGTCCTGTATAAATTTATAGAGTCAAGTAGATTAAATGAAATAATAAAACATCTTTAGGTGCACATAGGACAGTTTGGTTGTTTCCAGGTGAAAGCGTCTACGCTGAGAGCAAAGCACTGACTGAAAAACTCAAATTGAACTGAATGCAAGTTTTGCCTGTAGTGTCTGGCCTTAAGCACATCAGGAGAAGTTGAGCTGAGTTCACGCTGTAGACTTTGAGATTGATCAGCAGTGAGACAGTGGCTGCAGCCCTCCTCCGCCAGTGTTTCACATTGTTAAGGTCACCCTTGCCAGAGCCAAAAGGGCGCATCAATTTTGGAAGGCCCTTCTGGGGGAGGGTAGGGAGGGGGGGCACTGTGTCTCCTCCTTCGATCACTCAGACCCCTGTGGAGGGACGCACATCTGAGGGTGTGTTTGATTTGTGTGAAACTTGCCAGCGTGCATGATGAGAATGAGAAAATAAAACGCTACGCAACCTGGGTAAACAGATGGATCGCACCTCGGCATGTGGCGCCAGGCAGCTCCACGAAACGAGCAACAACTAGAGAGACACTGATTAGGAACAAGGCAGTTGTCAAAGACAATATGGCACAATGTAAAGCTTTCTGTATGTAAATTTACATCTTTAACAACTGTCGACACACATATACGTGAGATGCTAAATATTTAATTTCATTGGAAAGAAAACCTGCTATACAACTGTTATGTGCTTTTTGCCTGGAGGGCAGAGATGAAGAATGCAATAGGGGCCAGTGGCAAAATAAACATCCTGCCAGACTGGTAATACAAAAGACAGCTTTGAGAGGTGGAGAGGAGCTGGAGAGGAGCTGGAGCCACTGTAGACCCCATGTTTAATCAGTTGCCTCATATATTGACAGGTAAAAGGTGAGCTTAACCACACTGCTGTAGGGATGACTGCAGTGAGTCACATAGATTCATTCTTTTTAGTGTCTTCTGGTTAACTCTTAAACTTTGCTCGCAGAAGGGCCATGTTTTTCAATGTTTTAAATGTTTTTAAATGTAAAATGTCATCCTTCATTATTCTGTGTTAATCCAAAGCAATTTGTTAGATTTTAATTTGATCTGCCAGATGTTAAATATTTAGATGGAAAGAGATGGAACATGATTCTTAAAATGATTCTTGCTTTGTTTTAGTAGTTGTAGCTGTTGAAAACATATTTTTGGTAAAGCCTGTAATAATCTTACCACAGTGTTATCCCAAAATCATGTTTATCCCACAGTCTGTATTTGTGTCATGTTTTTGATAGGAATCTACACTGTAGCACAATATTTGTTAAGATACAAGTTTAAATGATAATATGGATATATTTTTTAGATTTGTATTTTCATTTAAAAATCCCAGTATACCCATAAAACATGAGCCACAATGAATGAAATAGTACAACAAAACGCAGTATGTGTAAAAGTGTGTTGATATTTGAAATGAGCAGTGGTACTCAATTTTGTTACTTAAGTAAAAATACAGATACTAGAGTAAAAAATACTCAAGTAAAAGTATTGCATGAAAAAATATACTCAAGTAAAAGTATTAAAGTACCACTTTAAAAATGTGAACAGTAAAAGTATTGAGGTCTTATAAAGCTTCAAATGTAGTGATTTTGATAAACATTTGTTCCGAATTTTGTTCAACAGAAACAATTAAATCGATTGTTTTTTTCCTAGCTGTTTTTATTTGTATATTTTTGTTTGCTCAAACTACGAACATGTTAAAAACAAACCCTTCAAACTTTTCAGCAGGTCTCAAACAGTAATAAAAATACTTTTACTTTTCAGTTCAGTTCAAAAATGTAGTGGAGTAGAAAGTACAGATACCTACTCTCAAATGTAGTGAAGTAAAAATAAAAAGTATCCACTTCAGAATGCATTTAAGTAAAGTACAGATACCTCAATTTTTTACTTAAATACAGTACTTTACTACTTTTACTTTGTTTTGTTCCATCACTGGAAATGACCCTGCACAGCTCAAATGTACCACAAAAAAGTCCCTGCTGGTGCAACAAAGTACACATGATAAATACTGACCCGTAAAAGTTATTGTTCCTTCTGTCATTTATTGAAATCAATATAAAAGACTAATTATTGCAGGCCTATATATAGCCTTGTACATTTATATTAACTCTAGACCACAGTTCTTCTTCTGTTCTTTCGTTTTCTGTATGGGGAGGGTCTTGTCTGCGATCATAACCATGACATTACTTCAGTCAAATAAACAGTAATGTGTCCAATGTGCCCTTGATTTGTCACAGTGGCCATATGCGTCACATTCGACTGTGTAACAAAAACACGCCGCGGAGCTTTTAATTGCATAATGAAGAGACTAATGAAAAAGCCCATAAACTGGCTGCTGATGAGTACACTTTTTCATATAGAGTAATTAGCCCAAACATGACCTCTGCGGTTGTAAAAGGGAACAGGTCAAACTGAGTGCGAGGGTTCTTTTCACGCAGTACACCAAGTCTGCAAAGCCACGCAAGGACAAAAACAATGGAGCGCTCATCCAGGGAACAGCAGTGAGTGGGAGGAGAGTGGAAAGATAACATCAGAAAAACACAGACAAGGAGAGGAAGAACGAGGAAGAGGAGGAGGAGGAGAGGCATCAGAGATCAGGGTGACCTCGCACCACTTAGGAACACTCTGCCGATATACGCAGAGCAACAAAAGAGCAAAAGTTTAGCTTGGAATCATCTCAGTTCTGTCCCCATAACTTACATTAACCACGTTCCTTGTGTGTTAGACAAATACATCCGTTTACAGTAGTATATTGTCAGTTATTACAAATATATTTTTTGTTATAATGACTTTTATGTCTAAAATCCTCCAAACCATCTGTGAAGTCCAACTTTGTAACTTTTAGCATGTTTTAATCTTTTTTTTAATGTTTTTATTGTAGTTAAAAACATAGAAAAACCTGCGTCCTTACTGTGTGACCGGACTTGCATCTCCACAAACCTGACTGAGGGCCACCTCTTTCTTTTCCATAGATTTTTTTACCTTTGGCTATAATATTCCAAGAAGTGCCTTAAAACTTCTATCTATGTCCATGGAGAATGTTCTGAAGTATCATTTTTATCATTTTTATGTTCTATTTCCATATAATCAAGCAAGTGACATGCCACCTCCAGAAAGTTATGTGCTCTTGCTTTAAGTATGTAAAATTTACTACAAAAAACACTACAAAATATGATTAAATTTCACCTTTATTTAAAACCTGAAACCATTCCAAATCTTGTATCCTGGTTGGGAAACACTGGAGGAGAGGGCAGGCTGTTCCCAAAATCTCCCTGTGTTTAATGAACTCCACTGTCAATTCTGAGAAAGCTGCTCTAAACAATCACTTATTAGCAGTACCACGAGCTAAAATAACCCAAGGAGAAATATTTTGTTCCACGGGGTTGCCAGAGCAGAGGCAGAGTAAGGAAACAGGCTCACACAAACATCCCCAGCAGATGGTGTCTTGCTTTGATATATGTCGGCTTTAATGGGCTCTACCTATCTTCAAAGCAAAACAAACTCTTACTTAAATTGACTGAGGCTGACCAAGACGTGCATTAGTCTATGGCAACAAGGAAGAGGGCTGTCAGGGTCACTGCAGACTCAAAGAAATGGCAACAATTAGGCAGCGGCTCGGCTTGCACTCGATAAATGGCCCAACATAGAGAGTTTTACAAACAATAAACTGTCAGAGGGAGAAGCAGGAGGTATGGAAACAGACCGGAAAGGTAGACAAGAATTTGTTCAGTGTGCCTTCTTATAGCAAACTCAAGCTTGGTTGGTTGCTGTGACTTTTTACACATATATTTTTACAGAACTAGCAATAGGGCTGCAATATAAAACATTTAATAAACCCTTTTAAAAGTCACATCCTTTCTGATCTATGTTATAATGTTTCTTTGTCATCACAAACATACTTGGAGTTGTGTTTTATTTCATTTATACATGTTTAACACACAAACCCTGCATATTTAGACTGTATTCTTTTCTTAAATGGAAAACTCTTTGTTCCACCTTGTGATGTCATGTGGTAATACAGGAAGTGCCCCACTGTGTTTTTAAACTCCATACACCTTCACTACAATCACTTGGATCATTTCAGTTCTGAAATTGCCCATCTCTACTGAACTAAAGGTAAAAGAACCTGTCAACATGAAAACTACCGCCTGATAAGGTGAAACAGCATTTTGAGCTTTGGAGATGAAACACAACTCCAGATATATTTTTGATGAGGTAACAACATTATAACATGGCGTAAAGCTCACAAGAGTCCATTTTGTGTAGTATAGGACCTTTAATATTTGCAGCAGTATATCACACTTCAACGTGCGTTATTGTGACTGACCTAGTATTGCATAGTGAATACTAAGTACCCTACATATACCATAATCCCTTGCTTTGATGATTGAGTGAAGTCAAAATTAGATAGGGGCTTACTGCTACCAGCTTTTCAAATATGACAATAATGGTGCACTAAAGCCTTGTTGGGGCATTTTTTGGGGGAAAAGGCAGCATTACCACCATAGCTTTCCCACATGAGTGCAATAAATATTGTGCCACGATGCTTATATAGCCTGTTAACATTTGATAAACTGGTTCAACTTTCTGCGCGCAGCTCAAATAGTACAGCGTGATTCTTTAACCAAGGCTACAACTAAATTTCGTAATCGTTTTGTTTATTTTTACTCAGACAGTTCAAATTCAGAGGTCAAAGGTCAAGGTCACAGAGGCTTGACTCTAATCGCACATAAATATTACAAAAGCCTGAGGGGAGTTCTTTACATCTCACTTCAACTGATTCACATACACAGGTCAAAGGTCATAGTTCCTTCACAGTAACTTTTAGATCCAAACAAAACAAGATTTTAAAAGTATAAAAGATCCAACGTTTCCATGTTTCATATTTCCATGTTTCATATTTCCATGCATTTGAATTTTTTTTTTTGTTTTTGGCTTTTTGGAGTCACAAATTACCAGAGTTTTTATTAAGGTCATTCTTTATTGCAAGCCTTCAGAACAGTTGTATGTTTTGTCTGGGGGCGTTTTTGGAAGTTTAGCTCGGAGGATTTGCATTATTATTTTAAATTCTCTTTTCATCCCACTTCTTAGACCAACATTTGAATATTTATTTTCCTCTTCAGAGCAACATCATCATTTCTGATAAGAACATTAAAAGCGGACCATCTTCCAAATTGTAACCTTATATACTTAAGAGTTCACCGCTCGCTCCCCTCCGCTGCTATGCAAACTAATAAAGCTACAGAAGCGGTGAGAGGACAGCTTAGAACCGATAACCCCAGCAAAAATGACTGGCCTGTATTGACCCCATACATAAACAACATGGCTGCAGAGACCTGGGGACACGCAGTAATGTGTCTAGTTAGTATTTAATGCCGCGGCCACTGCCCTCCAGCTCCCTCCTTGGTGTGACCCTTCTCAGGCACTGCTGACCTCTCCCTAAGGTCTTTTGTTAAAACAGCAGCTACAGTGTACACACGCATTTGCATTTTACAATTGTTGCTGCTTCTTCCTGCCACCTACTGTGACCCTCCGCCCACTCTCCTCTCAGGCCGACCAAAGGTAAAAGAACAGTGTGGTGGTATTGTCTAGCTAACGTCGAATGCTGGCCAAGGATAGGCCATGGAAGTAGGTCTAGCTGTTAATAAAAGCAACAGAAGAAAGCAGTATAAAAGTTGCCCTAAAGCCTCATGGACATGGGCAGGCAGAGAATCCTTAATGTAGCAGGTAATGACTGAATTCAAATGGCGTCATTTGGTCTCATTTGTTAGGCACCATTTTGTCATAAAAGCGCTGCATTATTGAACAGGGCCATGTGGACTCAACCTGACTCACATTAGGCGATGATGTCACAGACTGGGGCAGGTTTGTGCCACTTGGCATTTTGGAAATGTGGTGATGCCGGCGCTGTCAGGGCCCTGTGAGGAGCACTGCAGATCAATAGTGGGCTGTGTGTAGACAGAGCCATGTGCTGCAGTGCATTCTGGGAGCTTCCTCTGGGGACGGATAGGTCACCAGGGGCAGGGCTCTGGCTGCTCGTGTTGTTTAAGATGAGAATACCGGCGAGCACTGTGTGTTTGTGTCGCAGCTGCTGAGGCGTGAAATGGAACTCAGGTAGTTGGGTGGGCCCCGGGCCTCCGCTGTATCTTCCGCCAAGTGATTACTTTACTCCATTGATTTTACTCCCTCCTCCAATGATCTGAGAAGATCACTGCTGAGAGGAGGCAGAGGGAGAAGTGAGAGGGCACAGGAACCATTGACTGACCTAGTACCGAGATTCAACAATTGACAGAAGAAGCCTGAGTGGCAATGCTCCTCTTAGCCCTCTAATCTATGGCTGCTGTTATGAACTCTGCTTCTCAAATCCTCTGTTGATCAAAACGTGTGGTGCATCACAATACTGAATCTCTCCCTAAGAATAATAAACATAATAAACTTGTATTAGCACCATATTGTCTAGTCCACGTTATGTTTTTTTTCTTCGTGTTTGTATCAGGGTTTGTTGACCTGCCAGGCCTAAGTAAATATATTCATGAGTTTGTGAACCCTTTATTTTATTTCCATAATGCGTTACGTCTTTCAGACAGCATGATATCTTTCAGAATCACAATTACATTCCCATGGCTCTGAGGCAGATCACACCAAGGCCTAAGCAAAAGGTCCGCCGTATTACCTCAAAGCGACACGGCTTTGCAATGGAAATGGTTAAGTATCTGTTAGAGGTAATTGCATTTTACTTTTTATCTTTGCAGAGAGTTCATCTCGAGGGCATTTTGATGTTGGAGCCAGAGCAGGCTGAGGGTTTGATCCATGGGTACATGACGCTGGAGCGCGGTATGTAAACTCGCCCTGGAAATACAGCCTGGGGTCTATATAAGGCTAAACATGGTCGTAGTGAGATTGTGTTTATCATCATGATGCTTCAATCTGCTTTTGCATTCCAAAACATATTTTCTACATTTGACTCGCGTGCGCAAATCCCAGACACCATTAAAATAATGATTTGGTTATGCAAAGAAGGTTATCTGTGGGTCCAAGGAGAAGTTGGCTAATATGTCATTGACCAAGACCTTACTGGTCAGAAAGTACAAAGATTTTTGCATGCATTTTACATATACTGGAGGTGAACTTTTAGTAGCTTTTATCCTCTCATCTTTGGCCTGGCGCTGCTCCCCAAACTCTACAGTCTACTATTCATTCATGCACCCATTGCAGCCAGTCTAAAGCCTCTTTGGCTTTAGATTTTAGAGTAACAATATCCTACAGAGCAAACTGTTAGCACTTCTTCGCTCCTTCATTGTGACTGTCTTGGGTACGTTTTTAGGCCGAGTCGATGTGCCTTGTCGAGATAATATGCCGGTACATCAAATCGACAAATCGACCTATAAAAGCTAGCTTGTCGATATGCCTGCGTTTATCTGAATTTTTATAACATAAGTATGCAATATACTTTAGTTTAACATCATATTACAACATTAGAATATTATGTACTGTAGTGTAATTCGAAGTTAGTGCTGGAAAGTTGAGTCCGGAGTTCATTCCTTTTAACGATCAATTGTAACAGAAATGGCTCTTTGGACCCAACCAATTAAATGGCACCAATCTAATAACAAACGGCACATGTTTCTGGTAGGCCTGTCAAGATAATTACCATATCGTCTTATCATTCAATATATGAAACCTGGAACAATATATTTTAAGGCTCAATATTTATCATGTGTACAATTTCTTTGCAATAATGGGGAGATTTTTGTTTTTGGTTAAGTAGTTTCAGTATTATTTTTTAAAATAATAAATATAAATAATTTTTAAAATTATTATTGTGACAGGCCTAGTTTTTGGATTATTGCATGTGCTCGGGAGTATCAACTTTGTTTTATTGGTCTTTGCCTATGTGTCGTATTTTCTGTATATCTGTTTTGCTGACTTTTATGTGAAGCACTTTGGACAGCTTAAGTTGTATTTTGAATGTGCTATATGAACAAAATTGAATTGAACACCAGTATGATGACTCCATACACCTTTGTTGTCATGGAAAACAACCAGAGAACCAGAGAGAGTGCCTGGTACAGGTGGGTAGTGATTCTCGAAAGATGGGAAAAGAACCTATCACATCAAAAATGTGTTACAGAATTGGGAGCTAACAGACATAACATAATAATGAAGGATAAAATGGTCAGTTGTAGCCATAGACTCTATAAAGAAGAGGACTAAGGGAGTGTGACCTCACCCATAGCGTTCGAGTCAAATGAAGCTCATCGAAGGTAGAGCTATTATAGGGGCCAATTTGGAGCCGAGTTCCATATTTGGAATTCTGACCGCAAGTATCATAGCAACCAAAGAGCCAATCCAGAGTAACACTGTTGAAGGTAACGCCCCTGCCCACAACGCTGAGTTAGCAGGGATTTCAAACAAACCTGTTGCTAATGGGGGTGACCTCAGGAAAAGAACGCACCTGATTTGTATGTTATTAATGTTCATATCTTGATTCATGGACACAACAGCAAAATAAAAATACCAGGATCATGAAGAGGGGGCCAACATGAACATTTTAAGACCAAAATGATGAGCCTGACAGCAGCAGTTGCAGAGAGAGGGGCAACAGTTTTTCAATACAGAGTGAACTGGAGCCGGAAGCGTGCCCATGATCACTTCCTATTTGGAACATAGCAGCTAGCAGGTTAGCTATGTCTATTTATATACAGTATACTATGGTCGGAGCAGAGTCCTTGATCAGCTACTCTTCCTACCGTCTCTGTGTAAATCAACAAGAAGTCAATTCAATAAAACTTTATAGATGTTTTAATAGACAGCCCGGCTAATGATTACGTTTGACATTGTTTGACAGGAAGCGAACACGTGACCACTGTGTCTCTCTCCTTGTGTCACCTTTTTCCACGCGCTAAAGCCTCACGCATGTTGTGATTAAACCAAATTGACCTTTCCACTGTCATTACTGTCATTAAGTAAAAGTGCCTTGCCCCGTGGCACTAAAGCAGAACATATGGCGTTTGCGAGCGCTGTAACCTCCCATTAACAAAGCGGTCACTTTATGGACAAGGTCGGCGCCGCTCACGGATATCGATGGCAGAGCTGTGACAATGATGGAGCTCCAAAACCACAGCCAGATACAGCTCGGGAGAGACGTGTTAAAGGTGCGCTGTGTAACATTTTTGATGAGCAGGGCTGAAGGATGTTTGGGAAAATAATTAGGAATTCTGTGACAAGCTCTGCGATTACGATTCAGTTTGTGATTGATGTTTTGATAGCAGCGTTCTGTTCAAAGTTCAGATTTAAAACGCATTCAAAAAGCATTAACATTTGAGAGAAGACGGAAATCTGAACTGTTAAACTAAACAGTTCTCCGAATCCCATGCATTTCACAACATGTTTGTAGAGGTCTAAACAACAGGATTAGCATTTTTTTTTACATACTAAGAGGTTTGCAGAGGAAATTGTTAACTTCAAAATTGTATTCAGTTTGGTGAGGGGTCGGTTTTATTGGTCAAACATGCATTCTTTCTGTGAGCGGGGTCTTCTTTCCACAGATTTGACCTGTAATTTGTCCTGGTAGCATCACCTGCTTGTCTCCATGGAGATAGACCTGGTTTATGGTTTACCATCTCAGTGAAGACAAGCAGATAGCTGACCCTCCACGTGAAAAGTTACATAGTTCAGATTTAAAATATTAAATAAATGCAACCTGAGTTAGTGTTGGAGTTAGGGCAAAGGAGTGAATACATCTTACTCTTTCTCACTCCCTTTTGAGCTAACTTAAATCTTGTTCATTTGTTTGCTTGCATTTGTTTGGTTAATAATTTAAATTGGTTTTATTATTGTTAAAGCAGACCTATTCTGTAAGATCGACTTTTCAGAGCTTTTAACCGTGTTATAGTTGTTTTCTTCTCATTTACCCTCTCGAAGTTGTTTTTGGAGTGATTTGTGCATGTTTGAGCAATCTTTAATCGCTTATTTTCAAGACGCCCCGTTATCACAGCCGGTACACACCTACTTCTCTGTACTTACTTCCTTCTCGAATTTTATTTTCTTAATCAGTGATACGCGTAGTATTCAGCAGCGTTGCGTTGTCATTTTGGTACAAATGAAATAAAATCCGTACTCGCTAGTGTGATGTGCAGCTATCCATAAGAGGGGCCGACAGCTCCACAGCTCTTTGTTGTGATAATGTTTACGCCGACATCAGCTCCCTTTGGGCACCGCTGTTTTCTAACGCGAAAGTTTCATGTTTTTTTCATTACGTTGTTTCAGATGAATATTGCGATTTAAAATGTGCAAATTATAACATAATGATCCACACGTGTCATAGATTATAACTATATAGCAGACACAAGCACCATAGGTCTGCTGGCTATGTACAACACACATGAACTCAAATAAACTAAACAAGCATGTGCCTCCTGCACAAGCCCAGGTCGGGATTGCTTTGGAAATTATTAAAGCTGTAAAATTTTATCCCTGGTTGTAGCGGGGCCTCGTGTCCACCCAGCGAAGGTCAAACTCTGCAGTGTTATTGGACCATCATTAGGCGTGGAAGCATGTAAAGGCCACTGGCGTAATTAAGACCTGCGCTTTAGCATTGGCACACTCCCGCTCTGAGTGATAAGTGCTTGATCCGGATCAATAAGATGCACAGCCCCGGTTGCCACTCGCCCCAAATCAATATTGTTTTATTTGCTGTTACAATGGGCTCGTCTGGTTGCAAATGAGGTCTGAGCCGCACAGTTACTTTAGAAGTACATGGAGACCCGAGAGCCTAAAGTTAGCCCCTGTCAAGGCCGAGGTTGGAGCATATGGAACGCCAGGAGGAAGGTTGATACAGTTAAGAGAGCTAGTAAATAATACGACCTAATGAATGTATGTAATAAATAATGGAACGAAATATACTCAGATTAATGCGTAAGAAATACAGAAGTGAATCAGAGGGATTACATAAAGGTGCACCTAAGATTTATACATTAATTTACACATTATAATCTCCAAAACTGGTATTTAAAAGTGCACTATGTAACTTTTTGGGTGGTGGGTTTGCTAGCTTCTTGTATCTATGGAGATGTAATTGCTTTGCCTGGAATGTTCCACAGTGGCCTTAAACGTATCTATCTCCACAGTGAGAAGAAGGTAGCAGGAGATGCCATTAGGGGAAGTTACAGGTCAGATCTGTGGTGTGGTAACACAGAGGTATTTTTGAGCCATACAGACTGTTGTGCTTGAATATTTGCAAGATGGATAAATTCAATTTCATACTGTGGAACCTTTTAGACAGCGCCCAGACTATGGAACAGCGCCCTCTGTCTGTCAGATCCTCTCTTTAACTTTAGTCTTTAACGCAGTTTAAGACTAGACTGAAAACCCGCCTCTTCTCCCTGGCATTTAGTACTAGCTAGACAGGATATCTTGGTGTTTTATTGTATTTTTGTATATTTGTTTTTTGTTGACTTTTATGTGAAGCACTTTGGTCAGCTGAAGTAGTTTTAAATGTGCTATATAAATAAACTTGAATTGAAAAAACAATAAGATCTCAATGGATTTAACCAGGACTAAACAGGGTCAAAGCTGTTGTAAGATGGAACACTAAAAAGTACTGTTAGTGCAAAGTCATTCCAACTATCATGTTTTATAAGCATTTTTGTTCTTTTGCAGTCTTGCTTTTCTACAGAAATGAAATAAGCAAACGTATATAATTGAATGGACATACATCGTATCATCACTATAAAAATGTGCTTGTGAAATATGATCTTAATTGAATTGAGTTTAACAGTTTGTGGCCATTTTTCATAAGTTCCATTTTTAGAGCCACTGTAAAATGTCACCTTGGTGCATTAGGACGAGCTGCAGTGATTAGGGCCTCCTTAATGTTAATTCCCTCTGTCACAGGACCATCTCAAATAGAATGGAGCGCATTGTCCATTAATCCTCTTCATATGTTCTGTAGATATAGAGGTGGGACATGTTAATCTGGATTTAGCAAACACGAATCCTAGCATTGAGCCTAATTGTCATGATAGAGCGGAGATGGGCTGGGAACAATGATTTATAAGATAGGAGCGGCCCATGTTATGGATGGCGCCGGGCAGTTCAGATAATAGAGAGAAAGGTCTAGAATAGAAGGTCATTAATAGACTCAACAAATCTATTCATTCAGGGGGAATGTAGTGCGTCGCCGCGCTAGTCAAATCATACATCATGCTAATACTATGGCAGGTGTGGCCTCCCATCTCCACTGGCTCCTAATGTTTATTTCAGACTGGTATCGGCCTCATCACACCCTCTGACACTCGCTTATGGGCTCGCAGGAGGAGTAAGGGCGGAATTTGCTTGATTTAAAATAGGTGTCTTCTTACATTCTGAAAAATGGCACCCGCAAACGCCAGGGTTGCATGGATTTTCAATGAGAAAAACTACTCTGCTTTTAGATTTATGTCATGTAGCGTATGTTGGCGAAACTGGTCCTATTATTTTCTTACTATCAGAGTTGTCATTGTGTTTTACTTCCCAGTTTTGAGAAATTTCCACAGAAGTACTTTTACCCGCGTGTGGATAGAACAATAACAATGAAGGATCCAAAATGAACAAAATCCCTCTAAAGATTGCAGACTATAGCTAGCAGCAGTATATATATTTTACAGATCCGATTTGGAAGATAACCTGGCCCTTGTGTAAATATAATATTATTTGTTAATTTTTCTGTATCCAAGACTCACTGAGAAAACTAAAAATTTATACTTTTTTTTCATTTATATTACATCTTTTTTCGTCTCACAGGCTTTTTTTGAGAAGATGGTATAGCATGAAACAGGGGTGAAGAGCGGGAAAGCATTCAGCAAGATCAACAAAATCTCACTCACCCAGATCAGTTTAGATTAATATTAGTGACACTGATCGTTTTGTGAAAGTTGCGTCATTTGCCTGGTACATCACTAGAGAACAGAGCTGATAGCTTTTTACTATTTGGTTTCTGTCACAAGCATATCAGTTTATATTATGTAGTTTAATTTTATTTATTTATTTGTCGAGTACCATGGCCTTGGATTTGGAGGGACTGATTCTCAATTCCAGCCACTTTATCTCTATACATAGTTAACAATAAGCAGTGCTACTATGACAACAAAAAATAAATAAATAAATGAAAATTGTGGAGCCAAAACTGTGACCTGGATTGCACAATTTATTTATTATAAATGATGTCAAAATCTCGTTTCATTCTCGTTGACCTACTTTCGTATCTCGTAACGTGCTGTGGAAATTGTGTCTCGTCCCACCCGTAATAGTTTGTATGTAGTTTGTTGACAGCTGCTTATTGGAGCCTTTATACATTACCAGCTCGCACAGTCACCTCCACCTTTGTGTATCTCGCAGATGTGGTTTGCATATGCGAGTCACATTGCATTGACCTCTCCATGCAAACTATTCCAGGAACAGGGAGAGGAACGAACTGGAGGAGACATGTGCACCGCCCAACCCTCCCTGTGCCACCTTCCCTTTTCACACCACCGTCCTTTTGGCCTCCTAGAATTCTCCATTATCACCAGCTCCTGTACAATCAAATCAATAATGTTGCACTTAAGTCTTGTTCACCCCTCAACGATTTAAACCCGCTCACTTTAGATCCTCAAAGCAAACACCGCTCAGGAAATACTTCACCCATTGTCAGTTAAAGGCGCTGTACTTGATACTGCCTTAATATGTGAAAAATAGAACTAGTTATTCCTCTCATAAAAGTCCTATATTATGCAAAATTGACTCTTGTGAGCTTTAAGGCATGTTAAATTCTGTTACCTCCTCAAAAACATTCACACATGTTTGAGCAACCCTTTAATATTAGTCTGTCTACTTCCTCAAAGCTCAAAATGCTCTGTTCCCCTTGTGATGTCATGTAGCGGGAATTTTTAAGCTAATCGCTACCTTTTACCTATTGTTTAGTAAAGAGCTGAAATTATCCAAATGATTCTAGTGAAAATGTATGGAGTTTAAAAACACAGTGGAGCACTTCCTGTAATGCCACATGACATCACAAGGTGGAACAAGGTGGAGTGTTTTCTATTTGAAAGAAGAATATGCAGGGTTGTGTGTTAAACATGTGTGAATGAAACAAAACACAACTCCAGGTCTGTTTGTGATGAGGAAACAACATTATAACATAGAACAGAAAATAGATTAACATGGTCCCTTTAACTATTCCGAGCATCCTAATTATTCACTGTGATGAGTTTATGTAATCGTGTTTTACAACTTTAAGAGGCCAGAGGTTTCATCACAATGATACTAACAACAACTAGCATGCTAACATTGCACTTCCTGAGTCCCAGATGATAAAACAGTCTATAATTAGATGCAAACAGCACACAGTGGTCTCATTTTATGCTCAACAGTGGCTTTTACAGTTTATTTGTACTGGGACAAGACAGACTTTGCTCAAACTCTTTCTCTTTCAAAACTCTTTCAAACTCTATATGACCACAACCTGTAGGTGTATCCTTGTTTTGTTGTGTGTTGAACATGCATTCCTCACACAAATTTAAATGAGAAATAGGAGAGTACATTTAGATTCTGTTGAAGGTCACTACTACTACTACTTTTTCATCATGGTAAATAGTCACAGTTTTATATAGCGCTTTTTATAGCACTTTACATCAAGGAACCACTCACCCATTCACACACCAGTGTACACAGCCACTTGGGGTGAGGTGGATTAAATGTCTTGCCCAAAGACACAATGATAGCATTCATCTGTGGAAGCTGGAATCGCACCATCAACCTGTGGGTCAGTAGATCTGACCTCTCAACCAATGATGTTTATGTCGAGAGCAGGATTCGAACCGCCATCCTTCAGATCAATGGACAAACATTCTACCAACTGAGCTACTGTCGCCCATAACAAAATCATTACAAAACCAGCACACTATCCATAAGTATGAGCAAGGCACCTACACCATTATGAATTTGCCTGTTAACTTTCATCTGAGGATTATGTTTTTATATTTCGGACAGTTTGTTGTAAAAGGGTTTGTGCTGCTATAACTTTATATCGTTATAGCAACACTGTGTTAGGAAATATTCACCTCCGTTCAGCTTCTACTGTAATACCTCACCTTGTCCGTGCCATAATTCACCTGGCTTTCACCTATAGGGCGCCATTTTGTCTGGGAGCGCTAATAAGGCCCTGTAGCTTTTTATCCATGACGTTTGCGGTCAGGTCCCCTCTTGGCCTTTGCTGCGCATCATCTTCAGTAACCCAGATGCCCCGGTGCTGTATGGATGCTTGCCCCTTATGACCACTATACCACCTCTTGACTCTGGACTTGTATGTATACCTACAGAGCTGGCGTTTTTCCCGAGCCGGACCACTTCACAACCCTAGGGCTGTTCTGTCTGTTCAGCATCTCCTTTTAACCTTCATCTATAGGAAACAATAAAGCAAGAACAAGAGAGGAGGAAGAGAGGAAGAGGAGGGGAGGAAGAGTGGAGGGAGGGTGCTGTGGACATTTGACACATCTCCTTAAGCCAATGTCTGCTTTATTATCTTTGGCAGTCCTTATTGGTTGGACTAATCAAGGGGAAGGCGATGGTGTTGTGGCTGTACGTGTGACAGATATATTATTAACCGGAGGGAGACAGGCGACCTTGGCCGTGTCACCTGCGGACCCCGGCGGCTTTCACTCTGCCAGCAGGAAACGACCTTCATATTAAATCCCCACAGAGGTCAATAAACTAAATAATTCACAAAGGTTATTCGCTTTGCGCTGAAATCGGCTAAAGAGGGGAGGGGGAAAAAAGAGAGTGAGACAGCAAATGTGTTGGAAGTTGTGAGCAGCGGAATCCGAGTGTCCTTGTCACCGTGGCGATCGTGGCAGGCCGTTTTATATGAGCGTGTCACGGGACGATGTAAATCCTGGATCTCTCTCTATTTCCTCACCCGCTGTCACTCTTCCATCGATCCCTCATCCCCGTGTGGAGAGGGGAGGGCCGTGGGGTCAGTACATCCTAATAACTCTATAGGGTTTTCATAAAGATCCGATATTACGCAAAATTGACTCTTGTGAGCTTTAAGACGTGTTATAATGTTGTTTCCTCCTCAAAAACATACCTGGAGTTGTGTTTTGTTTGAATAACTCTTTATTATTAGTCTGTCTACATTGCCAAAGCTCAAAATGCTCTGTTCCACCTTGTGATATCATGAAGTTTTACCTTTAGATCAGTGGAGATTAGTAATTCCAGGGCTGAAAATATCCAAATGATTCTAGCGAAGGTGTATGAAGTTTAAAAACACAGTGGAGCACTTCCTGTATTTCCACTTGACATCACCAGGTGGAACAGAGTATTGTCTGTCTGAGAGAAGAACTCAGCTTTAAATACGCAGGGTTTGTGTGTTAAACATGTGTGAGTGAAACAAAACACAGCTCACAAGGTCTGTTTTTGATGAGCAAACAACATTTTAACATAGATCAGAAAGTAGTGTAATATGGGCCCTTTAAATTTAGATGCAGTTTACCTTAATGTTTCCAATAGTTGATATGTGGATTACAGACTTACTTTTATGTGTGTTGAAGAACTCAAAAGCAGCTATAGACAATAGGTTGGGTTTCCGTGACAACATAACATCCTTGATTCCCTATTCATGGGTTTCAGGTTCCTCTTATAGGTGCCATTTTGAGGACAGTTGGCCGTTCAAAAGATATAATATTTTGTTTCGAATTGTTCATTTCTATGGCAACAATCCTAGCTTTTCATCATTCTGACACCCATGGGTAGTTTAAAATTTAGCTGAAGGACAGGTGGAGTTTGCTGTTTAACTGTCAGATTGCAGATTTGTTGATGTTTGGTTTATGGTTAATATCTTTGTAATTACTGGGCCTGTCCACATGAAACAAAAACTGGCACAAAGGTCAATGTCTTCTCTGTCAATATAAATGAACTAAGGTGAAATTATGTTTTCACAAAAGCTGCAGAAAGTGGTGCCATTATTCAACCCCAAAGACGATAGACGATAGTTTTCATAACATTAATATAGCAGGTTTGTGGATCCAGTCCCTAACACATAATAAGGTTCAACATTTTGGGGTTTTGTCTCCCACAGTGTTATATAGGCCTCTCCTAACCCTAAGCTCTTAAGTAGTTGCTAGTTGCCAAGCCTGAATCATTCTTAATCAACTATTATCAAACTGTTCACTGTGAATTAAGTCCTTCTTCTTGTTTTATTAAGGCCAATTAAGGTGTAGTTATTATAAAACGTAGCTAGGAAATCATGTATTAATACTTCACCACGGTGATTATAAAAAACACTCTTTATTTAGACAATAGAACGCCGTTTTCAACATTAAATCATAGTACTTTCTTTTCTATTCCCATGTGGCCTTATATCTGTGTAATCCCTCAGTCGTCCAGTAGGCTCCATAGTGGTCCATGGGCGTGTACTAGTCCATGTGTCTTATACTTGTTCTGATACAGCTCAAGATTCATTTCTGTCCTACTGATGTGACTTTTTAGTATCGATACTTGTTGAAATGAGTATCTAGTTTCGACACTAGTTTTCGTAACGACTAGTATCTGATTTTTGATACTTTTGACAACTCTACAACAGATTGAAGCATTTCATGTCCCAGGTCATTTTACTGCACATTTAGCAACACTTGTTCTATACTGGTGTGACCTCATTGTTTGATTTGTTAGCTGACCCTTCCCTCCATCAGCTCTTATGTGCATAAAAACCTAAATTATAACCGTTTTATAAATTTCAACGTGATGGATGTTTTCTCTCTGTCTTCACATCGGGCCGTTCTTGTCCAGCCAGACCTGTCACATCCAAAGGTCAAGTCCGATAGAGACACCAGACCTCTGAGTCATCGCCACGGCGACATAAAGCAGGGGGAGACGCTCATTTATTCTCAAATGGAGTCAGCAGTGTCCAGGCTAATTACTGTAAATGTATTTTAGTCTGTGGAATGTAAAATCTTTATATTTTGGGGGCTGTCCCATTCTCGCATTAGAATTTGGCAGCAATTAGTGCTTTGAGATGTGGCAGCTGCGTAACCTTTCACTGGATGTCTGGAATTATAAAAATCTCCTGCAGCTCAGAGAATGAATAGGTTGTGTCATTTTTGTTGAGAAGTAGGTTTGTGTTGTGGGTGTAGTCATGCTGGCAATGTAAACTATGATATCAAGTTTATACAGGTTTTTTTGGCATAGTGGCGTTAAAATTGGCAGTCGGTCAAATTGGTTGCGTCCTCGACATTCCCAAATTTGATGTTTTAATTTTAGATGGCGAGCAGCGGCCTATGATACAACTGTTGAAATTCCAATCAAAATATTCTGTTATAACAATAATACTAGTTACATTTGTGATGCATCTTACTGCGTCACGCCACACTTAATGGTGGTAAGCTACTTCTGCCCTGAGATCGTTTGACAGAAGAAAACGGTGCCATCGGCCTCTCCGACAACAACCTATCGCACGCACACATACCACATTCATATATGGACAGGACGGAGTGAAGTGTCTTGTCCAGGGGCACAGCAACAGTGTGCACAAGTAGGCCAGCTTTTCAGTCCAGTGACATAAAAATCTGTAAATAGAGCAGTGGTGGAAGAAGTAGCCTACTCAATTTTGTTAAGTAAAAGTACAGATACCAGAGCAAGAAATACTAGTAAAAGTAAAAGTATTTAAGCACCGGTTTAAAAATGTACTAAAAATGAAAAGTATTTTATGCAGATTTTCAGATCTCATAAAGTTTCAAATGTACCGAAACAATTGAATTGATAGGTTTTTTTTATCTGTTTATATTTTTGTTTGTAATGTAGTGGAGTAGAAAGTACCGATTCCTGCTCTCAAATGTAGTGAAGTAAAAGTATTCACTTTAAAAAGTAAAGTACAGATACCTAAAATGTATACTTAAGTACAGTGCATTACTACTCCACCACTGAAATAGAGAGAGTTTTCCACTGCTGCATTTTACCACAGCGTTATATAACTCTACAGACCCCCTGCACTGCTGCAAGGATTAAGCACCATTATGACAGTATACGGACATTTTTACCTTTGGCATGAAATATTGTTTTAATATTTTTGACACATACACAGCCCTTGCATCACATGATTATTTATATAGCTGACTCTGATATCCTGGACACAGCAATAGAAATGTAAGCCTCTTCATGGATTAGCCAAACCAAGCCTGTCCATACGGAAGCAACAACCTATGGGATCAAATGCAGACAATGAAGGCCATGAAACGCAAGCAGAGCCACATTTGACATTCAACATATGTACTGAGGTGCCATAGAGACTCGACAAATACCACAAGAAAATGGGTTCAAAATGTGTTCCATTTCTGGCTTGGTTCATGCAATAGAATCCCCCTGACACTAAAGAGGTGGGTGTATTTTTGTAAAGAATATTGGCTTTTACTGTTGCTTATTTGAAATGGGGTAAAAGTGAATATAACCCGTATTGTAACTTATTACTCATTAATACTTCTAGCGTTTTCATTTAAAGTAAAGGGTTTGAGTTAGGCCTGTTACGGTAATTGACTTTGTCGACTTCGTTCGATACATAACAGATGGAACAATTCTTTTTGGGGTCAGTATTTATTGTGGGTACTTCTTCTTTGTACTAGTGGTGAACTTTTTGTTATTTTTTAGTACTATGATAAGGTTTGAGCTGTAGAGGGTTGAATAAATAACTTCTATGACTCATTTTTATTGCAACTCATGTGCATTAACAAAACTGTACATATAGAACAGTTTTTTGGGTATTATTATGCTTTAGGGTTTTCGTGTCAGTGGTATAATAATGGCATTCAAGTGGTAAATGGTAAATGGTCAAATTTTTGTATAGTACTTTCCCACCAAGGCACGCAAAGCACTTTACATGAAGGAGCCACTCAGTCTACTGGGGGCAAGGTGGGTTGTCCAAGTATCTTGTCCAAGGACACAACAACAGCAGTCATCTGTGGGAGCTGGGATCTCACCACCAACCTATGGGTCAATGGTTCTGACCACTCTACCAACTGAGCTACTGTCATCTAAACTGTCATCAGCAGTACATCATATTTCAAAATTTGTTATTGTGACAAGCCCAGTTTGAGTCCAGTACAATTTAATACCAGTTCACTCATACCTACTGTTGAATACATATTAGAACACACTGAATACCATTCCCTTTTTAAATTTACATAGATGATGATATGATTTATTAGTGTAATTCCTAATCTCTCCTCACTCTGTTGCAATCTTATTTATTAAGTGCACCGCAGACCATCCTAGAAATACTAAGGAGGAATGGAATACCTAGACATCTGTGGGTGACCGTAGCGCACTGGTATGCATTTGTCTGGTTATCTTTAGCCAGTGCAAGCTGCACTTGGCCTTCCAGGAAAATATTGTGCAAGTCGGCATTGAACGCGTGTCGGTGGCATGTAGGTGTGCAAGCA